>JANHAO010020398.1:0-12865 GCA_026873985.1 Saraca asoca | reverse complement strand
AATTGGTTCATTATGGAAATTTCTGCATAATTCGGCCAAATTGAGCAGTTTCTATGTTTTAGCCATATCTTGAGCTACACTTATCCAATTGATGTGATTCTTGTCTTTTAGGAAATCTAAGAGATTGTTCTACAACTTTGATGAAGACCTCCAAGGTTGAATCACGCATTTGGTTACCTGAATTTTAAGTGGAGTCAAGACCAGAATTTTGCCAGAATACTATCTCAGGCAACTGACCTTTATGCATTCAAAAGACAATATCTCAAGCTAGGAAGGTCCAAATGAGGTGAAACTAAGCTCAAATGGAAGATAAGACATAATGCCATAACTTTCATGAAGACTTCCTGAGCTGAATGATTCATTTTGGGCATCAAATATTGGCTGCAACCCAGAGGCAGAATGCTATGAAACTGGGCTGATGCAGAATTGGTATTTAAAGCCCTAAATTGACATGGATTTAAAGCCCAATGCACATGGATCACACCAACCAGCTGGAAAAAATGAATAAAAAGAAGAGGAAGCAGCCTACCAAAAGGCTAAGCATGCAAGGGCAGAAGTGACAGCAAGCAATCCAGTCAGCATTAATTTCTACCTACTCCCACTTAGCCTTCTCTTCTTCACTCGGACAAAGCCTTTTGTATTAAGACTTTTACATTTAGTTTTTCACTAGTTTTTAGCTTAGCTTTTAGGGTATTTTTGTGAGGGCTGAGAGCAGCTTTTGCTCTCTCTCTCTTTTCTTCCATTTTCTTTGTGTTTTTCAGCCTCCATGGAGGGCTAATGTTGTAACCAATCCAAAGGGGCTGCAACTTAAAGATTTAATGTTGAGATCTTAGTACATTTTTCTCCATTCATTTGTTAGCCTTTTCTCTTCCTTTCCTCTTAGTTTTTATTGCAATATCTGACTTAAATGGATCCATTTGATTTAGATATTGAAATGGTTATTGAAATTTAGATAATCACTTTAGAAGAGGATAGGAAATCCAAGTAGTGCATTGAGATCTTGATGTATTGCTTATGGCTGAGTTTTGCTTAAAACTTATTAATCATTTCAAGGATTCTTGCTATGATTAACAATAATTGAATGTACATTTAGTGATCTAGGATGTATTGATCTCAAGTTGGTTGGTTTTCTTGTCTGGTTGCATGTGTTTATTGTGTTTTAGTTTCTATTTTGTATGTTTTTGTTAGAGTAGCCATAGATTTCATTTCTGCCAAACCCCCCCTGAATTTAGCTCCTAATATCATTGATAACATCATCCTAACATGGTCCTTGGATTCGACCTAGGTTGCTTATGCTACAAGTTTACAAGTTAGTTTAAGTAACTTCAGTTTATAAATTTCTAATTTGACGGCTTGACAAATCGCACATCAGTTATCTACTAGTTATTATGCTTGAATTTATATTAGAAGACATACATAATCAATCAATGTAGTTATATTAGGTCACAACATAAATGGGTGGAATAATACAATATTAGACAATAACATTTTACAAATAACAATATTTATAGACAATGTAGCAAGGAACAACATTCACATAAGTTTAAATCAAAGACGTATTGATGCACTTGTTGCAACATAAGGGTGGACATTTCTATTGTTTTATGTGTCCGATCACACATCTACTAATGCTACAGCAAACACCTTCATCATGAGCTTGACGATTAGGTTGCACTCAAGTTGGACATGTAGGGTCAACTAGAAGCTTGGTCGTTATTACATAAGCGTAAGCTAAAGATAGAGTTGTTGGTTGCATACCAAATTCAATGTTATACGATGAAGAGGAGAAACTTAACAAGCTCGAAAACATGCCCTAGCCTCTTTCTAGAAATGAAAGCAAAGGTGGTTATGGAAACCCATGGAAAAGCTTTTCGCCATACATATACGGTAATGGGTCAAAGGGTTGTGGTACATGCGACGAGCCTACCTCACCATATAATATTGCACCAAATTCATATTCCCTTTTATATGTATGTCATGATGAAGATAGAGCATATGGTGTGTATGACATGCTCACCTGATCATGTGCCTGAGCAATTGCAGTGTTTGAAGGTTCTACATCATCTGCACACTTGTTATTTCACTGGTGTCTTTTGTGGCCACATCTACCTTCGACATTGGATCGACATGAACAGTGACCTTTGAACATTAGACAATGGAGGTAGAATATGAGTATGCTGAGGTTCAAATCTATGATGCTCATCTACAATATCTACCAAGTTAATGTTAATCTGTCTAACCTTAAGCCATGATTTGCTCATAACATCGATAAGGGTCATATGTTGCAACTTCATTCCCAGGTCAACCTATCATAAAGTAGAAGAAGTATTTCTCAATTCAATATATATAACTAGTTTAAACATAATAAATCATACCACTAAATCCTATATTGTAACATTTGGAGCAATCTAGCTTCTTGTTATCATTTTATACCATCAATATGTAGGCATGCGTGTATTACTGCACAGTCTCCTCATTAGTATTATCTAGAAGAGCATCAAACTATTCTTGTAACCATGTTAGGTTAAGCTTTTAGCCATAGATGAAATAACACTCATTTGGTGGAACACTACCTAACAATATCTCACACACTCCATATCACAATAATCAAGTCGTGGCAATCCTGCTTCACCATCCATCAAGAATCTAAATTAGACTTCTACATCTTGTAATGTGACTATCATTTCTTCCTATTATGTGTGGAACGTTTGTGTCTCCAGTCGTTATCTCTTAACAAGTGTATTAATGAGGGACCCATCAACATTTATATGTCTGATTATTAAAACACCATAAAAAAATCTTGCTGACTGAAGATAAGAATCCATTTGAGAGTCAAAGGCAAAATGTGACCTAAGTCTCCGACGTGGAGCACCCAGCCAACCTACATATGAAAAAAATTGGGAGTAAGGTGTTGAAAATAATAGAGAAATTGTACAATTTTTTAAAAAAATCAACTTTTATTACTATTCTAAACCTTATCCTCCTATCATATTGCTTCTGAAATACGTTAGTGTTGTAATCAAAGTAATAAGTCATTTCTCATATCGAAATTTAGAAGATGAGTGCATTTATCCGACGTTCTAAGAATAACAATCCTGCTACGATTATTAAAATAAATAATATTAAAATATGTATTACTAATTATTTTATTAAATCAAATTAAAAATGACATTAAATAATTTATTACAATTACAAATTAAAGTAGCCAATTTTAAACACCAAAACAACAACTTCAATCATATTACATATTAAAAAAATTAATTAAGTAATCCATTTAATTGTTTACATTATCTACAATTAAGATTTCTACTTTTTACTTCATAAAAAATTTAAAACTAATCAAATAAATATTAATGTAAGCTTTACTAACTCGTTCAAAAAAAATAAATAACACAACTCTCATATGAATAAAAAATCCATGACACATGCTACATATATAAAATTCTGTCATGAATAAAAAATTTAAATACTAGAAATCTAATTTAAATATAGGTAAGCTCCAAATAACACCTAAAAAAATTAATTTTTTCATTAATATAGTAATTTTCAATGTAAAAGATATTCACTAGTTAACTAATTAATTCTCTTATTTTTTTACGTGATATTTATTTCAAATCCTAATTTTATTCTCCTAACATAATAGTTTCAAAACTCAAATCACTAAAACTTTAAATCTTTTATCGCTACTAGTACGAGAAAAAAATGAATAATTCTATTATAGTTAAGATAGATAATTAAGTTCTTATACAAAAAAAAAATCTACATAAAATAATGTATAATAAATATTCAAATTAATATTTCGATAATTATGTAAAATGAAACTTAACTACAAAAAACTAGATTAAAATGATTTTTTTTAAAAAATAATAATAAATAAAAATATAAAAATTTATCTAATATTTTGTCAAAACAAAAAATAAATATTGATTGAAGAAATTTAATAAATGAAATGGATGAGAAAGACAAAAAAATAAAGAAGTGAAAGTTGAGAAGTGAGGAGTAAGAGCATTGATATGTAAATAAAGTAAGAAGTGACCTATTTAACATGAGAAAAAAAATACATCACAAATCTAACAGTATAAGCATGCATGCACTGCTATACAATAGTGCATAGGCAAAAACATGCATGCATAGCAATGAGTGACGTTGTTACCAACAATGTCATTTGGCTGATAAGCTTCTTAAATGTAGATCATAGTAATGTTTTTTCTTTTTTAACCTTATTTATAAAAATTGTTTCCATTCAATTCTAAATTGGGTAATATTTTCTACAATCACATCTCCTAAGCCAAAAAAGCGGATTTTGGCTTCAAAAGGTTTTCTAACTTAGCTGCTGAAGTGGTTTATTTTCAAATGCCAATTTGGAAAAAATAATGACACGTGGTAGACTACGAAGAAGATTGTATTCAACTTAACGGAATAGACTCTGATTTGGTCTTATTTTGATTTTACGAAAATCAAAATCAAATAATAATGTTAATTGATCAAATACAATCAATTTAAATTTTATAAAATAAAAATATATATACATCTAAAAATTTTAACAGGTATCAAAGTATTTATTGATACGTTAAGACATGCGTCACAAGCCATTGCGTGAGCAGGTGGACGTGGACCGAACAGTCAGCATGCATAGTAAAACTATCCACAATGAGAATTACTTAAGGAAATGTTTAACTTAAGCAATTCCTTTTAAAGTAACTCTCACATTGTGAAGTAACTCCCAAGGTATGAGTCAGCATTACAGTTGTTTAATAAGTAACTGCATCTTAATATTGAAGTGGATCCAGTTGTGAGATAAGTTAAAAGAAGTGAGATAAATTATGAGATCCATTTAAGAAACTTGATAGAATTATACTATTATAAAATAAAATTACTTAAATTACTTAAAAAAATATAAAATAATATAATAATATGAAATTTAATAAAAAATACTTAAATAACTTGCATTGTGATACTCTAACAGCCCAGGGGGGCCATTATTTGCTGACCAGTTGTTGGCTTTCAATGCCAATGTTTTGTCGTCCAGTTGTTATTAATGCGCAAGTCAATGGTAGTTTCCTACCAATATTAATGCTACGAGGATTTTGTCTTGAGATGTTTATCCGACTGTAATAAAATTGCAGGTAATGTTTGAATACATACTCACAATTCTAATAAATGTTTTAATTATACAAGTACATAAAATTTTATAACATTTATTTTTCATAAAATTATACAATTTTTTTATTAATTTTATATATAATAAATATATAAAAAATTTCAGCTACATCAACAAAAATTGTATTAGAAAATTTTTTAAGAATTTTCTGATTATGAAAAAGCTATAAATTTCTTTGAAAAGGAAACAAAATATAAATTTTTACAAAAATTTTAAATGGTATGTGGTAGTACCAATTTTTTATAACTCTGAATTTGTGTTTAATGATTGATGAGGAAAAAATAAAATTGATTGATGAAAAAAAATATAATTGACATAACATATAAGAGTAATGTTATTTTTATTTAATTTTTATCATTTTAGCTTCTTTAACTTATGTATGTTATATCTGAATTATATTAGTTGTGCCTGTAATAAAGCAACTAAATCAATTAATCAAATTTTATTGTATATATATGTAAGTGTGAAAAAAGAGTACTCAATAAAAAAAATATAAATAATATTATGATCTAATAATTTTAATCAACTATTGTATATTTTTCAAGATATGGAAATGATAATTGACTAAAATTGTCATTTCAGACACATAAGATGGAGAAATATTTGCCCCTCTACTCTATTTTAATTGCTATTGATAAGGCAACGGTGTCATCTTCAAAACTAACTTTTATTACAAATAATTAAGAGGTTACGGATAAATGTCACAAATCAAAATTATAGGAAGATTGCATCTTTTAATAAAAAATAAAATAAAATTGTATGGTATTAGTGGAAGCATGACCCTACGCTTTTTCCATAAAGTAGGGTGGCACTTTTTATCTAAGAAATGAATGAATGAATGAATGGAAGAAGATAAAGCGGGATGGCCATTTGTGGTTGCTATGACTTTTTGTAAGAGTTGTTAGGACTTTGTGAGGTTTGTCTGTGCATGGGTTGGATTTTCAGACTTAAATTCTCTGATTATGATCGGATGATGACTTTTTGTAAGAGGTTTGTCCTTGATCATGTTACTTATACTTGAATTTTATATATACTTTTTGAGTGTATTGTAATTTATTTTTTTAACTTATTCATATAATCGATATATTATGTCAATTTTGAGTTATTCTGATATGTTGTATTAATTTTAAGCTTTTTTTCTCTACTAGCAAATCTTGTACTTTATTACAATTAAATATATTCTATTAAGAATATAATTAAATATTACTTAAATATTTATTTATTAAGTTAAAAATAAAATTTTTAAGTCAAATAATATTAATTATTATATTATTTTTAAAATAATAACAATATTTCATTCAACTTAATTAGAAATTAATATAAAATATAGACAGTTATATGTTTTTTTCTCTCTCTCATTACTACTATCAAAATATGAAGAAAAATAATTTTTATTAAAAAAAAATTAAGACTTAAGTTGGAATTACAATTCTTCAATCTATTTTTTCTTCTCAATTTATTATATTTTATTTATCATATTTAAGTTATAGTTTTTTTAGCACACAAATATTTAATATTTACTCACTATTGTTTTTCCTCAATAGTTACATGTCCAATTCTTTTTTTATTTATTAAGTGTCAATAAGATTTTTTTTATATACAGGAGTTCTTTTTTTATATATATAAACACAATTTTTAGAAGTTTATTTCTACGATGTGAATTCTTTTTTTCTTTGAATGATAAAAATTTTATTTTATTATAAATTATTTTTTATTTGATTTTTCTTACTTAATAAAATTAGATGATGATAAAATTATTATTTAAATAAAAAGTTTTGTCTTCAAACACTTCCTTTTGATGAAAAAAAAAAGAGAATTCAAATCGTATAAAGATATTTTAGTAATTAATTAGTCAAATAATACCCTGAACTGAGGGAAATGGCTATTTTAATGAAAAAAATTAATAAAAAAATTGAATAATTGCTTTTATGTAATATATTTTATAATTAAAGGTAAGAGATAAATTTCTAATGTGAATTTTTAAATTAAAAGAATAGTAAATTTTTATATACCTTAAAAGAGATTAATATATTTTTTTATTATGCATTATTAAAGAAATAAAAAACTACTTAATAAAACTTGAAGTTTAAAGTTAAAACTAATACTTAATCAATGTTTTTATAATTTTTTTCAAAATTTAAAAAATAATTTATAATTTATTTAAAATTTAAGAAAATAATTTATAAAATTTTAAAAATTAAACGAATGAATAAATATTTAATAAAACTTGAAGACATAATATATATATTTTTTAAAAAAAACCACCTGTGCATGGTGTTGACGGTGAAATCCAATCAACCGATTAGTTCTTTGTTATCCCAAATTGCAGGTTAAATGTGAATGAGATTTGATTAAAAAGTAGGAGGAAAGAGCAAGAGAGCAGAGGAAGAACATAGGGAGATTTTTAACGTAGTTCAGCTAAAATCAATTGTGACCCCTACGTCCACAATGATTTTTATTGCTCAGTCTTTGTGTTGAGTGCTCTTGTATGCTGTATCTCTTATACGGTATTATCTTGTGTATATTACATGTCTGTACAATGATTTCTGTTGTGGACATTTCTCGAATTGGGCGAAGAAGGTCAATTGAAGTCCAAAGAATCAGGAATCAAGGCAGAAAGGCATGGCCTAACTCGAAATAAGATCGCTGGGAGCCATATGACAGATTGCATGACGCAAGCTCGCAGACCTTGATTAATGGAAGCGATGGCAAGCTCTCCTCTGCATCGAGGGAAGTAGCTAACGTCTGACAGATACAATCTAAGTACTCTACCAACCTGCAGAATAGCTCCCAGAGTCTGACAATGATTTGCCCAGCATTTATTACTTAGCGCTAAGCATTTAATGCTTAGCAAAGATGTAATCATAGTCCTACATTGATAAATTACGATTTGTAACTCTCTCAACTTATATAAATGGGACGGGATAGCCACAATAGGAATATAAGAAAAAACAAAAGTAGAAGCTCTGGGAAAATATTCTCTCATGTATGTTTGTATAGCAAGAAAATACTCAAAAAAAGCAAATACAGTCATCGTGGATGTAGGGGTTATCTGGACTTTGGCCAAACTACAATAAAAACTTTTCTTTGATTTCCTTTCCCTTCCTTTGAATCTTCTCCTATTTTGTCATACTTTATTCAATTTGATAGCAGTTTGATTCTCAGAACCTCTGGTTAATCGATTACCAAAATCGACCGTCAACATTTTGGCACGTCCAATGGGACCAAGCTGCTCTCACATCTTTCATTGATCGAACACAATGGCAAGAGGAAAAGTAACCAGGAGCTCAGGCGTTGTCACCAACCAACCAGGCGGTTATGAAGAATGGTGATGAGATGTACCCGAAAAAGAATACCTTGTCCTGGCAAGTACATCCTTCGCCTTCCCAAAGGTTGATAGTGTGCAGGCCCTGTGTCAGTGCCAAGAAACACTTGAAAGTATGATAAAATGGCTCATAGACACAGTCGAGGTGTTGACCCAAGCGTATACCAAAAGGCCTAAGAACAAGGCAGGGCCACCCCCATTGTGAAAGCAGCCCAACAACCACAAGCAGAGACGCCGGCACGGAGGCAGTAGCCAGTTAGGGAAGGAGCCCGAAGGGTTAGTTTAGATCATTCCTCTAGCTCATAACCTGAAATGGAAGGACGATGAGCTCATAAGAATAAGGGAAACCAGCAAGCTGAGAGCTTGCACCACCCCGAAGGCTCGAAGGTGGGCCACAATAATGGGAAAAGCTAGTGATCCTAGGTCCAAGATCAAATGATCGAAGAGCTAATGCAGAGGGTACAAAAGTTGGAGAAATGCCTTTCGGCCCAAGACCAATCAGGTCGTTACGAAGGGAGGATTCCACTATCCAAGGAAATCAAAATAGAACCTCTCCCCCATCACTTCAAAGTCTCGATCATCCCACCATATGATGGAAGAGGTGACCCTTATGACCATTTGGATGCTTTCAACATCCAAATGGACCTTCAAACTAGTAATCCCTTGGTTAAATGTCGAGTCTCTCTAGCTACTCTTGGGGATGTGTCGCAAACATGGTTCAAGAGTCTTCCAACTCGTAGCATTAGTAGTTGGGAAGAATGTCAGAACAAATTTATCAACCAATACGGGGCCCTTAAGAAGCAGCTTGCACCGTCTTACCACCTGGCAACGATCTTTCAAAGAAAGGACGAGTCATTGAAAGACTACATTACAAAATTTTGATGTGAAATCAGCAATGTAGAGAGCCCTTTTGATGCCAATATTCTGACAACAATCTCGATAGGACTACGCAGGGATGAAAAACTATACGAGAGCATATACAAGTCCCCGGTAAAGAACTTGGAGAAAGTTCTATGAGTGAGCTACAAAAGAAATCCGTTGGGAGGAAACCTTCAGTACGAAGGGATTTGGACAAAAGAGTGAAGCTAATAGTTCGATTTCTGGCAAGGACAGAAAAAGAAGCAATCATAGCAAAGGTGGAATAGACCAAGTCAATAATATGGGTATTCAGCTCACGAAAAGTGCAAGGATAGAGCAATCTAAGCCCCAAAATTGCTATGACAACTACAACATCCTATCTGACACCCTGGAGAGAATATACATCATGGAAAAGCGCAAGGAAAATTTCAAGCGACCTAGGCCCCTACCAACCCCCTCGAAGTATAGGGATCCTAACAGGTTCTGTGCCTATCACAACAATATCGGGCACACCACCTCCAAATGCAAGTCTCTTAAGAACGCAATCGAGGACCTCATCCAGAAAGGTCACCTTAAAGATTATGTGGTGCAACCAGCAAATCAACGATCTCCACAACGCACAGCATAACCTCCCCCCAACGTCGAACAAGAGCAAACAATAGTGGTTAGAACCATTTACACAATCCATAGAGGATCGCACATCGTAGGGACCTCACATAACTCGCGAGAGTGATACGTACAGAATGTGAGCCATGTCTTGTCCATGGGTAGTGAGTCTAATAGACCCGTCAAGAAAGCAAAAGCAAAGGTGACTTCCAAGTGTATTACTTTCATGGATGATGATGAACAGGGAGTCCAATCCCCTCATAATGATGCCATAGTCATTAGAGCCAAGGTCGACAACGTCGAGGTGCAGAGAATTATGCTAGATATTGGCAGTTTGATCAACGTCATATACAAGAAGTGTTTTAATCAGATAGGTTGACTCGGAGTGATCTCGAATCTTCACTCGAGCCTCTTTTCGATTCCACTGGTGACGCGGTATTTCCCGTAGGGTGAGTCAGGCTTCCCATAACTTTAGGGGATAAGGACCATTAATCTACTATCTTGGTCGATTTCTTGGTTATGGATTGTCCCTTGGCCTATAACATAATCCTAGGGCAACCGACGATGAACGATATAGACCTGGTCATGTCTACCAGAACATTAACAATCCTATTCCTAACCTTGAATGGGGTCGAATGCATATGAGATGAGCAATACGTGGCCTGACGGTGTTACTAGGATGCTTTCAAGCTTGAGGAAAAAGGCAAAAGAGTAGACGCAGCTCCCAATGAAGAGCCTCAAGCTATGAACTCAATTGAAATCAATTATGACCTCAACCCACGTGACTGGGAGACAGGCCAGTCGAAGAGCTCGAAGAGGTCGAGGTTAGCGAGGTAGATGATCAGAAGTGTCTCAAGCTCAAGAAAAGCTTGCCCTCTGATGTGAAAGGCCGGTTGATAGATTTCCTTAAGGCAAATTTGGATGTCTTCACCTAGAGTCATGAGGACATGGTGGGGATTGACCCCAAAATTGTGTTGCATAAGTTGAATGTCGACCCTCACCACCAACCGATTAGGTAGAAAAGAAGATTTTTAACTACGGAACATTTTCATGCCCTAAAGGGAGAAGTGGATAAGCTGCTGGTGAACAAATTCATCCGGGAGGCTCACTACCCAGCCTGGGTAGCCAACCTTGTCTTGGTTAGAAAGAAGAATGGGAAATGGAGGACATGCGTTGACTTCACAAACTTGAACAAAGCCTATCTGAAAGATAGCTTCCCCTTACCAAGGATCGGCTAACTCGTTGACATAATGGTTAGACACCAACTCCTCAGCTTCATGGACACATACTCTGGGTATAACCAAATACCCATGGAGCCGCAAGATGAAAAGCACACCTCATTCATCACAGACCGAAGACTTTACTGCCATAAGGTGATGCCTTTCAGACTCAAAAATGTTAGGGCAACCTATCAATGGCTGGTTAATACAATGTTTAAAGATCAAATCGGGAAGACTATAGAGGTCTATGTAGATGATATGCTCATGAAGTCCAGACAGGTCTTGAATCATGTAAATGAGTTGGATGAAATGTTTCGAATCCTACAAAAATATCGAATGAAGTTAAATCTGCTCAAATGTGCATTTGGAGTAGCTTCGAGAAAGTTTCTTGGGTTCATGGTGAATGATAGAGGCATAGAAGCGAACCCTGAGAAAATCAAAGCATTCATTGACATAAGATTGCCAAATAGAGTTAAAAACATCTAGAGCTTAACCGTCCAGACCGTGGCCCTCAGCAGATTCATTTCAAAAGTAACAGACAGGTGCTTGCCATTCTTCGAAGCCTTAAGGAAAGCGAGGCACTTTGAATGGACAGAGGAATGTGAAGTTGCCTTCGTACACCTGAAGGAATACATGGGTCAAGCCCCACTCCTATCTAAACCATAGGAAAGCAATAAACTGATCCTTTATTTGAAGGGTCTCAACATGCCATTAGCACGACCCTTGTCTACGAAGAAAATGGAGCACAATTCCTAATTTACTACATGAGTAAAAGGTTGGTAAATGTTGAGGAAAACTACACTCCTATGGAAAAGCTAGTCTATGGACTTGTTATTGCGTTGAGAAAACTGTGGCCCTACTTCCAGGCCCATTCCATTAAGGTCCCAACTCGGTATCCATTGAGACAGACCCTCCAAAAGGCGGATGCTTCAAGTCGCTTACTTAAGTGGGCAGTTAAGCTTGCCTAATTTGACATCCATTACAGATCGAGGTCGACAATTAAGGGACAAGCCCTGGCTGACTTCGCAACTGAATTCACCGGACCTATGGGGGAAGAGGTAGAAACCTCAGAAGGACTATGGTGGGAACTTTACATAGACGGGTCCTCGTGCAAGCATAAAGCAGGAGCAGGGGTCCTATTAATCATCCTAGAAGGACATAAAATCCTTTGTGCCTTAAGGCTCAAATTCTAGGTTACCAATAAGGAAGCGGAATATGAGGCCCTCCTCATAGGACTTCATCTCGTAAAAGAGGTATGACCTAAAAACCTAAAAGTCTTCATTGATTCTCAATTGATCATTTGCCACATAAAGGGGGAATACCAAGCAAAGGGACCAAAGATGGCTATTTATCAGCAAAAAGCCCAAGAATTGCTCCATAAATTTCAAAAACACAAAATCAGCCAAGTCCCTCAAGCTCAAAATGTGCACGTGGATGCATTAGCCCAATTGGCTACGGCAAGGGATACGGAATTTTCAAGCACAATACCCATAGAAGTTCTTCCATTCTCCAGCATCGAGCAGAAAGATGCCGTAATGTTGATCGTTGTGGCACATAGCTCCTAGATGAACCCCATCTTGAAATACCTACAACATGGCAAACTTTTAGGACATGTTTGGTGGACATGATAGTGAGGATGGGATAGGATAATTTTTTCTTATCCTATCTTGTGTAGTGTTTGGAGCACAATAGGAT
>JANHAO010020397.1:0-12863 GCA_026873985.1 Saraca asoca | reverse complement strand
ATCTTAGCAGCTTGGGCACACCTGGTGCTACACGCACTAAGCCTCTAGAGCTCGCTACCAAATAGCTCGGGCACACCTGGTGCTACGCACACTAAACCTCCAGAGCTTTCATCTTAGCAGCTCGGGCACATCTGGTGCTACACGCACTAAGCCTCCAGAGCTTGCTACCAAATAGCTTGGGCACACCTGGTGTTACGCACACTAAGCCTCCAGAGCTTTCATCTTAGGAGCTTGGGCACACCTGGTGCTATACGCACTAAGCTTCCGGAGCCTAACTTGCCTTTCGATAAAGGCCCACCACACTGCCCTGGTGAAGCAGCGGATAAGACTGACCAACCTTCCTAATCAGGCTTGGGCCAGATATAAACCTTAAGGCACGCATACCACCGACCTTTCACAAGCTGCACCGAAGGCCCGCTGGCGACTATCAAAACAAGCAGAACTACTGAGAAAGTACCCCGGTCATAGAAGGAACTTTGGGAACTCCCAGCCTGTAGAACAAGCTGCGAGTTAGGGGCTGATGTTATATGGATCCTTCGGGCAAGCAGCTATGGCCCAGAAGGAAGAAGGCCCAGTAAAGAGGAAGCAGCCCAGACCACGGCAAGGCCACCAAAGGCTTTGAGGAAGCTCGAAGGGTACTAACTAGACCGCCAGCGAGCTCTCCTCCTTGCCTGAGAAACCGACTAAAACTCTGACAGATGCTGCCTAGAGCGCTCTTTCAGCCGTTAGCCTCCAAGACGCCGACAGTGATTTGCCCAGCATTTATTGCCTGCCGTTCGGCATTTAATATCTGTACAAATGTAATCATGACTATGTACGAATAAATTACCACCATCTGTTGTAAGGTTTCCCCCGAAAGAAAGGGAAACAACGAAGTCTGATAAAGCAAGAAAAGAGAGAGACCAAAGGGGGGGATCGCTTGTAAAAAAAAATACATTCAAAGAAGTAATATCACTCACTGTGGACGTAGGGGTCAAACTGACTTTAGCCGAATCATAATAAAATTTTTTCTTTTTTCTTCCCTCTTCATACTGAACTTCATCGGAATCTCTATATTCCGATCGACTAAGTAGCAGCTTGATTCCCGAGAACCCTTGGTTGGCCGATTGCCAAAATCGACCGTCAACATTAAGAGAAATTAAGTAAATTAATAAAATTTTAGTTAACTAAATATTAAATTTCTTTTCTTATTGGTTTTGATTACATATAATTTTATTACACTAACCCAACTCAAAAATAAGAAGTAAAAAAGGCAAAAAAAAAATCTGATTGATTTTTGAAAATTGGGCTGGATTTTCGATATGAGTTGCTTCAAATTACTTTGACCAGTAAAACAGTTTTTTTGAGTAAATTGGATGATTAATTAGGTGAATAATAAATGTTAGTTCTAAATTTTTAAAGTTGTTATACATAAAATCTAATTATTACAAAATTAAAGTGGGTATTTTACAATTTTTCCCCGTATACTAATATTAAAATGCATTATTTTCCATCATTTCTTACCCTTTGCAGGGATGAAAAAAAAATTAAGATAGAGAGAAAGAAAAATGAAAAAAAATTAAAATTTGAGTACAATAAATGTACTAAAAAATTATAACCACACATGATACTTTTAATTATCCTTTTCTTCTCCTCTCTCTCTCTCTCTCTCTCGATTCAAAGAAAGAAAAATAAATTTTATAATTTTCTTTTACCCTTGTTTTCGTTCCTTCCGTGGCAACATATATCCGTTTATTTTCTTCTCACAGATATTCGTAGGAATGTCTTTAAATTATATTTAATGCTTTAAAAATCAAATTTGATAATAAATTTAAAAAGTTATTAAATTATAATTTAATTAGTCTGACTGGTTAAATAAATAGTTGAATTGAATTATATTATAACTATAAATTTATCAAAAAATTAAAAAATAATTGATCTACATTATAAATATGAGTATATATTTTATATAGAATAAAAATAAAAGAAATTAAATAAATTAATAAAATTTTAATTGTTAATTTTTTATTTATTGATTACATATAAATTTATTGGACTAATTTAATAATAAAATTTTAAAAAAATTTCTATCCTCTTTTTGATTCATATTAAATCATCCTAATTCAAACGTTAAAATAATTTTTTAAAACCAAATAACAAAATAATTAATCATTAAATCAATAAGATTATTTAATCCGATTCAATTTTTAAAATACATATATAAATAAACAATCATCCATATCTAAAATTATTTATCAATTTTAAATAAATAAAACCTTCAAATATTTTTTTAAACTCCAAAAATTTAAAAATAAATGTTCATTAAATGTGGGCTTTACTAATTTTTTCCCAAAAGCCAAATTAAAAAATTTTAATATCCATACTAACCACAATCATTGCCAGCCTCATTGTT
Organism: Saraca asoca; assembly: GCA_026873985.1. NCBI lineage: Eukaryota > Viridiplantae > Streptophyta > Magnoliopsida > Fabales > Fabaceae > Saraca > Saraca asoca. The sequence continues at coordinate 10,471 of JANHAO010020397.1, read as the reverse complement.
TAATTTCCAATCCCACAAAATCGAATCAAAATCACATTATAGTGGTCTTTCTTAAAAAAAATCCAAATATAAAAAATATTCTTAATTAATGGAAATAATGCACTTAATCAATTCCCATTAATTTAAGTGCATGAACGCGGAAACAGATAATTAATAGTCGCCCCATACTAATTCTCATAATTAATCCCTTCCCCCCTGTGATTTCGGTTCCATACACAAGGGCAGATTCGTCTTTTCGCATCAACCGTCCGACAGCTTGGCGCGAATGTCCCATTAACCTTTTCCACGTCGTGGAATCAAACCTGAAAAATCAGATATAAATAAAGATGAAACTCTACGAAAAAAGAACATAAATTTAAGAGAAAATTGATAAATTAAATTTGGGGGCACAATGATTATAATAATAACTATGCTTAATAATTAATAAGTAATAATAGTAATAATTTCCTTATATGACTCCCTCCATCATCTTCGGCTTCTTGTCTGCTCTGTATTTTGTGAGCCCTAACAACCTCAGTCCCACTCTTACTCTTTCTTACTCTCTCACTAGGATCTCGTGCTTCTGGCATTCAACGGTGTTCCTTAGATCTCCAATCACGGCAATGTGAATGCACTTTCTGTGTCTGATCCTAATCCTATCACCACCATTTTGATTGTGTTGTACTTATTGGCGTGTATGTGAATCAACCTCAGTCAGCATCTCCGATTCGATTCGTTTTGCTGCTGTGGGTGTCCGCATTTGATTTTGTATTGGCATTTCTTTTTGATACGATCTTCTTCTTCTTCTTCTTCTTCTTCTGCTTTAGTTTTTGCCGGCTATTTATTCTTTGCTTGGTCGTTCGTAAAAGTGCTTTATTCTTCTTCTTCTGCTGCTGTTTTGTTTTGTTGTTTCTTTTAATGTTATTGGGTTTATTTGCAGCTTCACGTGCTATTTTGGAGTAGATGTGAGCAAGAGCTACACGGATCGGAGTGCATTGGTAAACTTTGCTGCTTTAGCTCAAATCTGCAACTGGGTGTTTCCGTTTCAGATAGGGGACCAACTTTTGTTGAGTGATTTCCTCTGTGTCAAAAATGTTAATTAATATAAAGCTTCTATCAATTTTCAACACTGAGCTAATTAATATAAAACTTCTATCAATTTTCAACACCAAGCTACTGATTTTGTCGTAAATCCTTCTGTTTTTGCTTTCTGGCTTGATTTATTCAGTTTTCTGATCAGAGCTGCATTCTCTTTCTGGTTTCACCTTGGAACTAATTTCTTAAGCTGTGTTTGACGTCGTTCACCAATTCGATCCATTTGGAAGTTGTTGGGTACCATTTTGTTTTACTAATATTATGAGTATCAATTAATCTATCTCAACTTTAGATATGAATTTTTTTTTTTTGGTTAATTTTGATTTCAGTTCTAAAGATGGAAATTACTGTTGTTGTGTGTGACCCAGCGTTGTATTTAGTCGGACCTCAGATAGAGGCTCCTAGTTTAGTTTGCCCTACTCCTTGCATAGTTTCATATGCAGATAAAATAGAAATTGAATCTGTCACTGCTCTACTAATTACTCTTGGGAAGATCTTGCATTTTTCTCGGGCTTTTTTTATCCTTAATTTTAGCTTTGATTATTTTGGCCACTGTTGCTGTCTGAAGTATGCAATCGAGCAATTGAATTGCCATTTACTCAGTGATTGGATGATGAAACAGATCTCATAAGCTGTTGAAATTGGCACCCGATTAGTGAAAATGAAGTTCTTGGACTATGGGTGTGTATTTTTAATTTTATTGGTCATTCTGGTTGCTGGGAGGGCACAGATTTACATAGCAACTATTGAAGGTGAACCTATTATAAGTTACACTGGAGGTATTGATGGGTTTGAAGCCACTGCTGTGGAGTCTGACGAGAAAATTGATTCCACAAGGTATTTGGAAATTTTTCTTGAAAAATTTTATTCTTAAAAGTTTAGTTGTTCATGACTTTATCCCTTTTGCAGGTTTCACACTATAATTTTCCTTCAATGTTCAGTTTTATTTACTTGTAAACTCCATTGCATTCATAAGGAATATTTAGACAGGAGCCGTCAAAGTTTCATGAATGAATACACTCTGAAGTATGATGGCAATGATATAACTGGTTATCCCCATGAATTATTGTCAACTATTGCTCAAATAAAGCTATTATTCTCAATATATAGAAAGCGGATATATACATAGTTTGTATAGAGTAACTTCTCAAGAATTTTATTCAGAACTACTGCCTTTTTATTTTTGAAGGAATCAACTTAACAGCTTCCCATGAATTTATTTAGAACTAATGTGTAAATTTTTTTTTTCACCCTCATACAATTAATGATTTTTTACAATACTTTTGCTGTCATGTTCTTTCAAAACCAGAACTGAGTGTTGATTAGTGTCCCTGCTCAATTTTATAACTGTTCCAGTGAAATGGTCACTTCTTATGCTCGTCACCTAGAGAATAAACATGATATGCTTCTTGGGATGCTATTTGAACGTGGGAGTTACAAGAAACTCTACAGCTATAGACATCTTATAAATGGTTTTGCTGTTCATCTTTCCCCAGAACAGGTGAATTCTTAATTTTAACACTTTTGTTCTGGATAATTTATACTCCTTTCTGCTCTATAAATTTCTCAAGCTATCCTTTTAAATTGTTAGGCAGAGACCTTAAGACGTGCTCCTGGAGTCAAATCTGTTGAGAGGGACTATAAAGTGAGGAGACTTACAACACATACCCCAGAGTTTTTGGGACTTCCAACTGGGGTATGGCCGACAGGAGGTGGCTTTGATCGGGCTGGAGAAGATATTGTGATTGGATTTGTTGATTCAGGGATCTTTCCACATCACCCGAGTTTTGCAAGTCATAATACCGACCCATATGGGCCTGTTCCAAAATATCGGGGAAAATGTGAAGTTGATCCAGACACTAAAAAGGACTTCTGTAATGGGAAGATTATTGGAGCACAACATTTTGCTCAAGCTGCAATAGCTGCTGGGGCATTTAACCCTTCAATTGATTATGCATCTCCATTAGATGGAGATGGCCATGGAAGGTGAGGTCCTATTTCCTTATTCATTAAATTCTTCTATTGGAATCCTTCAGATGTCTGCTTTTGTTATATGATAGCCATATGAACCTTGCATTTTTCTGGTAAAGAAGATTTACAGTGAAATTAATAATTGGTCCTGAAACTTTTAAGTGAATTCCTTGCTTAGGCAAAGTCGAACTTATGTGTACAAATTATGAAGAAACACATCATTTAAAAAGCTGACCACATTTATAAGTTGAGAGGGAAGTTTAATTTCCTTGTAAATTGTGTCTGAGGTACAAGGTTGCCTGTGTCACTGTGCTTACTGGCAGAACTCATTCTGCTGCTCTCCTTTATTGCTTTTGTTACTGGACAAGAAGCTTGTTCAAGTACACATTTATCTTTTGGATAAAAAATATCCAGTTTTTCCCTCCTCACAAAAGATGCCCTGAGTTGTCTCTTGTTAATTACTTTATTTTCTACTTTTATTGACTTGCTCAAACAAGAGTATCTTATGTATCAGTTTCAGTTTATGCTCAGATCATGGGAACATGTTCGTTGTTCCCAAATGGAGCAAACTGTATGCACAGTAGTTCTTCAGTCTAGGTTCTTTTAGCATCTGAAGTGGATTATATTAGTGCTCATGCTTAGAGCCATCTTTTTCTAATTTGATAAAATTTCCATTTATTAACATTTGCCTGTTTTCTGTGTATCATCATCTGCCAGTCACACAGCCGCTATTGCAGCTGGTAATAATGGAATTCCTGTGAGGATGCATGGCCATGAATTTGGTAAAGCAAGTGGAATGGCTCCTCGTGCCAGGTGAGGAATAAAGATCCTAGTTGGTGAATGCTCGAATTGATCTAGGAACTACAGTCCTTTCTGTTGCATTACATATTTGGCATATGTGTTCAGGATTGCTGTGTACAAGGCTCTGTATAGACTTTTTGGAGGATTTGTTGCAGATGTAGTTGCTGCAATTGATCAGGTGAATAAATTTTCTTGACTTGTAAAATAAGTAATAGTCTGTCTACTCTTTGTATTGCAACTTTTTCTTCCTCTTCTTGCTTAGTTTATTGCAATATTTTACTTAAAATTACTAATTTCTAACCTATCATGGCTTTAATTGAAAAGCAGCTAAGTCACAAATTGTTGTTATTATTTTACCTTCTCATGTTTATAACTGTTGGTTGGTTTATCTCTGAATGTCTAGTTGTTAATTTTGAGAATCAACAGGCAGTGCATGATGGGGTGGATATACTCAGCCTTTCAGTTGGACCAAACAGTCCTCCAACAACCACCAAAACCACGTATTTGAACCCTTTTGATGCTACGCTTCTAGGAGCTGTGAAAGCAGGCGTATTTGTTGCTCAGGCAGCTGGAAACGGTGGCCCTTTTCCTAAGACTTTGGTTTCATATAGTCCATGGATAGCATCAGTAGCAGCTGCCATTGATGATCGTAGATATAAAAACCATTTGACTCTTGGGAACGGAAAAGTCCTAGCTGGAATTGGATTGTCACGTGAGTTTTCCAACCTCCAATGGTGTTTCCTTGCATATAGTTTTCTCATTATTGAAATGGAAAACACGATAGTGAAGAAAACACCTAGGATCAATTTTTTACTCTTGTCCTTTTTGGTCTTTTTCTTTTTTGTTACAGCAAACAATAATAGCAATGGTATCTGAAAATAAATATGTTAGAAAATATCTAAACTCATATTCATGACAAAAAATCCATTCCTCTCCATATTTTGTTCTATTGAATTGAGATTTGGCTATGAATGCTATGTGTGTTAAATTGATTTTATGCCTTTTCTTTCTAGAGAATTAAGATTAGTTTAGTGTTCTATAAATTTCATGCTTACATGCCAAACCACAACTTCTGGTTGTCATCAGCATTCTATGCATAATATGTTTTCTTCCTAATACTTCTAGTTTGGCATATATACTCAGCCTGTATTCTAAAGAAAGCTTGATGACTTTGACAGCCTCTACACTAGCAAACCAAACATACACATTGGTTGCTGCAAATGATGTGCTGCTAGATTCTTCAGTTATGAAGTATAGCCCAACAGATTGCCAGAGACCAGAGGTTCTAAACAAGAAATTGATTGAGGGGAGCATTCTTCTTTGTGGCTATTCCTTCAACTTTGTTGTTGGCACTGCATCAATAAAAAAGGTTTCAGAAACAGCCAAGGCCCTTGGTGCGGTTGGATTTGTTCTTTGTGTGGAAAGTGTTTCACCTGGAACAAAATTTGATCCAGTTCCTGTTGGAATTCCTGGGATTCTTATCACAGATGTCAAAAACTCAATGGTATTTGACTATCGATTCTGGAATCATTATGTCATCATCACTACTAGTTGTTTCATTCTATGAATGATGATATATCTAAGCACATGCATTATTTTACTATTTATTTTTTTTGGTTTGTGATCACACAAATGCTTCTTAATTGCATGCTTTGATGGATGCAAATCACTATTCAGGAACTTATAGATTATTACAATGTCTCCACACCAAGAGATTGGACTGGACGAGTGAAAAGTTTTCAAGGTAAAGGTAAAATTGGGGATGGTTTGATGCCTATTCTCCATAAATCTGCACCACAGGTGGCTTTATTCTCTGCGAGAGGGCCAAATATAAAGGATTTCAGTTTCCAAGAGGCAGATCTTCTCAAACCAGATATACTAGCTCCTGGTTCATTGATTTGGGCTGCTTGGTCTCCAAATGGAACTGATGAACCTAATTATGTTGGTAAGTAATTGTTTGAGTAAGTTCTATCTTCTAGTTATTGATTTATGAAAATTTTAATTCACGTCTGCCTCCTTGATCTCCCAAATTTGTTCATAGGGACAATGGATTGATTGGATATTATACTCTTCAATTATTGCTTTCTTCTCCTTTACTTCAGTTTCCTTTTAGATGTCAAGAGTTAACCTACTAGAAATCCATGAACAGAGCAAAGAGAAAATCTCTAGCAAACTATGTGACATTTTCTTGGCAGAAAGAACAGAAACTTAAAAAAGAGCCATTGATATGCTTGAACTATGAATGCTGGACAGTGGCGGATTCAGGATCCAAGGCCAGAGGGACAGATACTGAAATAATTTGTATAATGATAGAAATTCTACTAGTTTATGCTCTAATACAGATAAGAGAAAATATGCTTGAATTCCTAATATTAGTTGTTTTTCCTCATTCTTCTTTGCTAATAATGTTGGAACTATTATTGCATGATTGGAGAGGGGAGGGTTGTAGGAAAACACAGAAAAAATAAAAATAAAATTTGATGTATTATTGAAATGACTTATTCTACCAATTATTGTCTTGAGCAGGTGAAGGTTTTGCCATGATATCTGGAACTAGCATGGCCGCACCACATATAGCTGGGATAGCTGCTCTCATAAAGCAGAAGCATCCACGTTGGAGTCCTGCAGCCATTAAGTCAGCCTTGATGACAACATCAACAACTCTAGACAGAGCAGGAAGGCCTCTTCTAGCGCAGCAATATTCTGAAACAGAAGCCATGAAGTTTGTGACAGCTACACCTTTTGATTATGGGAGTGGACATGTTGATCCAAGAGCTGCCTTGGATCCTGGGCTCATCTTTGATGCAGGTTTATTTTCTCCCTCCCTCATATATTATTATTTTGTTGGTCTGGTAGCATTGTATAAAATAAGAACTTATAGTTTGTTTGTGAGTAAGGGAAATGAAGGGGAAGGAAAGGAAATAAAGTAAGAACTCATTTTTTAGGATAGCTCTGCCTTGTCCTTTCCCTCTATTGCCCTCATCCAAACAGAACATTATGAATATCTTTGAATGTATTTTAAGGTAAGAGCGAGAAGTGAACTGGAAATAGCTCTGAATAAATTGCAAATCTGAGGCTTCGATGTAGCACCTGGTAGGGATCTTATACATGTGTTGCAAACTTTCAGGAAACAAGATTAGGATATGTATAAAAAATTGTAAGATGGAAATATGGCATTATCATGAATCTTCATGAAAGTAGTATGATAAAACATGCGGTTAAAAAAGTATTATTTACTGAAAGTAGTAATATTACAAATAATAGCATTGAAACAACAGTGGAATAACAAGAGAGCAACTTCTTCTCATTCTTTTCTATTCATATTGCAGGATACGAGGATTACTTGGGGTTCATGTGCACAACACCTGGCATTGATGTACATGAGATAAAGAACTACACAAACTCACCATGTAACTATACCATGGGTCACCCCTCCAATCTTAACACTCCATCAATCACAATATCTCATCTTGTGAGAACTCAAACTGTTACCCGTACTGTCACAAATGTTGCCGAGGAAGAAACCTACACAATCACAGCTAGGATGCAACCAACCGTTGCCATTGAAGTCAGTCCTCCAGCACTCACCATTAAACCAGGTGCAGCACACAAGTTTTCTGTGATGCTTACGGTTCGCTCAGTGACAGGAACCTACAGTTTTGGAGAGGTTTTAATGAAAGGGAGCAGAGGACACAAGGTGAGGATTCCAATTCTGGCCAATGGATACCCACGATAGGATGGTTTTGGTCAGGGAAGAACAGTTGTGTTTGTAATATTCTTTGTAACTTGTGGGAAATAAGGTACGAGGCTTAGATTTATTCGTCTAAATCTATATGATGTTGAATAGTTGTAAAGGTAAACTGGTGCGAGGGGAGGCTCCTAGTTTCTTCCACTTATAAAGTTTTGCTGATGCGTTTACTGTATTTGTTAAAACGTTACATCTAGGGAAGCTTTTTCGTTTATTTGATCTTCCTCCTTGGAATGCTTGCTTACTTAGGTTGTCACACCAAAAAGAAAAAAAAAAATGCATGGCTCACTTTCTCACAATACTTATATATTTTGTAATTGACTTTAAAATTAGCCTCTCAATTTATGCCAAAATAAGTGGAATATAAGTGGTATTACTGATGCAGAGCTTTACCCTTGTTTGGTACATTTAAAAGAAAAATAAATTCAATTCATGCAATTGTAATGTATGAACAATTTTATATATGAATCTAATTTTAAATAAACTGAATTTTATATTTTTGTGATTATAAATGTGGGATTAGTTTCTTGCATAAGGCATTAGCTAGCTACATTTGGATATATGGATGTTATCTACGTTTTGGTTATATCAGTTTCATGTTGAAAAAGGCAAACAAAAATGTATGCAAAATAGTTTTTTATCCTAACTTTATATAAAAATATTGTATGTATCTTCTTTATGTAAAATTAAAAAAAAGCCCAAAAAAAAAAAACTGAAAAGAAATGATCTAGATCTAGATTCATACTCCAAGTTGTATGATGTGATTGAGTGAAAGGATTTTGTTGATGGCCAAGATAAGATCCCGTAGTTTGTGTTTAGGGAAGAACTATTCTTTATCTTTTTAACCTTTTTTGTTAGTTTTTACGGACTTCAAGATAGAGGAATATAGATATCTCTATAATTAGGGAGGGAAAACCTTAATGATATGTAGTCATATAGGTAAAATTTATTGGATTCAACAAAGCTACTTTCATTCTCATCTGCTCCTTCTCACAGCCAAGTGAGTTCCAAAATTCCAGGACCCATAAACTTGTGAGAGGAAAAGGATGAGAGTGAGAGAAGAATTATTTTCTTAGATTAAGAACTTCATTTCTTTCCAATTCTATCCGATGTCCTTGAATTGAAGGGACCAAACTACCGTAAAGAAGCATAATATAATATTGAGATGCATTATAACATTTGTAATCAAAATCATATCAGCATTCTATTTAAATGCTGAAATATGCAATCAAGTATCATCTGTATATAAACTAGACGTTGTTTTTGTGGTGCTGATATTTTTAGTGTTGCAGTAGTACTTGATATTGTTTTTGAAGCTTTTTCTTCTTTAATGTTCTGAATTTAAACCCATGACATTATTTATGTGTGTTGAGCGATTTGCGCTTCTACTATTACCAAGAAAAAAAAAACAACTAAGCATATATGCAAAGTAGGGCAAATGTTTCTGTTAGAGACTAAATCAGCTACTACATAAAGGAAGGACTTGAACTTTATCATCTTCAAAGCTTCATCAAGTAGAAAATCAGCTACTATTAAAGGAGTGGAGATTAGTATGATCAATTTATACAAAATTCTTTTCTCTTGGCATAATTGATGGAAACTCAATGGATCACTCAAAGGAACATCAACAACTCTTTGATAAGCAAAGTATTTCCCCATTTATTTCCTCTCATACTTTACATTTTAGAGTGTTAATCAAGTTTGATTTAGTGAATTGGTATTATTTTGTGATTTGGTCATGATTTATAACTTAATAGAATTAATTCTTTAATGCTAGGGTTTTGACACTGTTTCAGGTTTCGGGCTATAACTTGAGCTCCAGATGTTAAATTGGGTCGATCTTTATATGGTTGGAAGCTAAGAGAAAGTTCTACAACTTTTATCTTGAGACTAGAGCCCAATTCTACCACTTGTAATCTCAAAATTTACCATCAAGTTGTCCTAGAGTTTTTGTTCAGAATTAACCTTATCATAATGTTTAGGCTATTATTTTATGTTATTTTATGGGCTACCTTTGAGACCTTTTTGGCTTTGTCTTTGGGGCTATTTGACCCTCTTATTTTCCTGGTTGAATTAAGACTTGGGTTTGTAATGTTTGTGGGCTATTTGAAAACCATATGTTTCAGCCAGCTTATTTTTGGTTGACTAATTGGCCATTTCTTGGACCTATTTAACTTATTTATTTGGTTATTTAGATGGGTGTTTAGTTGAGCTTGTTTAAGACATGAACTCAGCCCATACTTGAACCTAATTATTAAGAAGGGAGGCATGCTTCCCTCACCATTCAGATTTGAAAAATTGAGAATTAAAGAGTATTCTTCTTTGAGTAAAGTGCTCTCCAAAGGTTCTTACTAGAACTTGAAGACTTATCAAAAAGTTTCCTCTTTGTGACGTCCATTTTCATCACTTATCATTGTCTTTATATCTTTCTAGAGTGTGGCATGAATATTCTTCTTTTTCTTTCAATTTTGAGTGCTGAATTGCAGATAAATCCATGTGCATCTTCAAGGGAAATAACATCAATAACTCTTGTGAAGGATCTGCACAAGAAGAAGCCCTTTCATTACAGAGGAAGAGCATTAATATGGCTAGAAGTTTTTGTGCATTATTCTAACCTTAATGTTAAGGTAATACAAATAATGTACTACATATAACACTTCATCCAAAAACAAAAAAACAACAATGATAGCATAACTAATCCATTCTATGACTAAAATTATGGGGAAGCTTTGTATACTTGAACTATGTTGACACCAAAATCCAATCAACTGGTTTCCTTAGTACAATACCCATGACTGCATGTTTGAGAAAGAATGAAGATAAGTGGTAAAAGTTCAAGGAAGAAATTAGGAGGAGGATAATAACACCGAAGACTTA
>JANHAO010020396.1:0-12883 GCA_026873985.1 Saraca asoca | reverse complement strand
ATAATGAAATTGGGAAATTTTGCTATAAAATTTCTTCTGAGATACTTTTGAGTAATTATAGAAAATGAAATGTTGGAAACTTTATCAATATTATAGTTGATTGTGAATAGATAATTTATCTTGCTTGTATGTGTAAATTCTAGTTTGATAATTATTGAGTGCATGTTGATTGTTGTTTAAGTTGTGATTTACTGGTTTGTTGTATTTTGGTCATTGTATTTTAGGTTGCTGTATTCCGGTCTGCTATATAGGTTTCGATTGTTGTGTTGATTCTAATTTATTGTATAAACTTTAGTTACTATTTTGGGTTTACTGAATGCTGTGTAATTTTTGTTTGTTGTTTGCTGAAGAAATTATGGTTACCAGTTGCTGGACAAGTTTTGGTTGTTGTATGCTATATAAAGGTCTAGCTTGTGGAATAATTTTAGTTGCCTTGAATTCTATAACCTGAAAATGAGTGCAAGGGAGATAGATATGAGTAGATAGTCTCAACCTTATAGACATTGTTTGCATTAGGAAGTAGTTTCACTAACTGTTAAAGTATGGTTTTCGTTAAATAATTTGAAATACCGATAATGATTTATTCTAAGGTATTTTATATTTAAAACATATACTATCATATTGTCTTATCATGAAAATTAATGAAAATAATTCAATGTGAGATTCTTGGACTCGATGGAGGCCTATTAGTAATCTGGTAACATTGGCAAATAGCTTGTAAGGTTGGGTAATAAGGAAATTAGCCCATGTGACTGGAAAATACAGAAAAGAAAATAGCCTGAATGGCGGTAAAAGCCCAAGAGGCGGTATCAGCCTGTTTGGCAGTATGAGAAATATGACAGTTAAAAATGAGTATCCAATACGAATAATAAGTAAAAATGAAAATATCGATGATACCATGATTACCAATAAGAGTTTTCGTGGAATTCAGGTGTTGATATCTGTTATATAATGAATTTAACATAATTAATTTTACTAAGGATCCATTGGTAATTCCGTGGCAACCCACAAGTGCACCTGTGTATATCTGTTCTGTAAGAGCAATAAAGGGATAATCTGAACCAATGTTATTCGGTTGGACATGGAGATCTGTCTTGGTTCCCTGTTGGATTCCTCTGGGTCCGAAACCACTAGTTATTCACAGGAAACCCTCAGGTACACTTGTGACCACCCAGTGTCTATTGGAGCAATAAGGGGGAGGGTGTAATAAAATGATATCTGAATGGTGCTGTGGATAATATAGGGGCGATCTGATCGATTCTGATTACCTGCTGGAATTATCTAGATCCAATGAATATGTCTTTAAAGAAAAGAAATACGTTTTGAAATATTTTCTGTAATCAATAAATTATGGATTTATAAAATAGTAAACGTGTATAACAGAAATTGGTAAAACAATAAATATATAGAAACCGTAATTAGTATAGTAATAACTACACATTGTATTAGTTTGTGTTCTAAATGGTTACCAGAATGAATATCTAGATTGGGCCACTACATATCTGTTCCACTGCTGCATATGCTTTGCTAGGTAGCCTATATTGCTTGATTGTGAAATTTGTATGAATTTAGTTGTAACCTGGTTACTAAGTAAAAATATTCGTTGTACTATGCTTGTGATTGAGTTCTGGATGCCCAGTAGGGTGTTGATGTTTAGTCTAGGCCATTGTATACCTATTTACTTGTTACGCAGGTTTTGATGGGCATGTGGCCTTTATTGTGTATTAAGACCTTGAGCCTGAGTATCCAAATTATAGGGAAAACTCAGTCAGATTATCGGCAAAAATAGTAGTATAGTTATGGAACAGTAAGCATAGTTAAGCTTGTAGGAGGTTTCCTACAGGTGACCTTCTACGCCAATCACGGACCCCCTGGGCATGTTGTGACATAAAAATTTAGTTTAAAAAGTATTTTTAATTGACATAAATTAAGTACTATAATTAAACATAATTTTAGCTTTTTCTATCATTAAAACCAATGTTTAATTAATACACACTAAGTAGTTAGGGTAATAAAATAAGATTTTAAATATACTACAATAAATTGAAAAGTCCAATCAAATAAAACTTCAATAACATTTAACAAGGCTTAAATCATAGATCTTGTCATAAAAAAAAACTAAGTGTTTATCTAAGAGTTGAAATAAATGATAATTTAAACATTTGAAATAGTCATAAATAATTTGTACATTATTGTTGTCCTTTTCAAAATAGTTATCAATAAAACTATGGTTTTTTTTAGATATATTTGTAATAAAAGATATACTTTAAATACATTATCATCATTTTAGTATCTAATTAACTAAACTTATAACACCATTTAATAAAACTTAGAAATTAGATTTTATCATAATAAATTAAATAATTATTAAATAGTTGGAATAAATAGCATATCAAAACACTTAAGCAACATTACTAATTATTTATTTTCCATAATAATTGTTAAAATAATTTAATAATTCAAAACACTTGAAATAAATATTGCAAAATTTTAAGTTTTTAGATGAAATCATTAACTAAAGTTTCTTGAAGATACATTTTACAAACCTTATGCATATGAATTCTAAATATTTCAAATCCAATAAAAGAAATTTTATAAATGGTGTTTTAAAAAGAACTTTGGATATTATAAATTCTCCAATCCTCAAAAGAATTTGTCATTGAATTCAACAAACATCTTGGCAATGGGAAAGATAAAAGTTACTTTACATGAAAAATGCCCTAACTATGGGTAATATATAAGTTTAGATATGTAGAGGAGATTTTACAAAAGCGTGAAATACAATATAGCTAAACAAACCTACTACTCAATCATATACTATAACTTAATTCCTATGCCTAACCTTATATATCCCATATTGTTGATATTGTTGTTGTTGATTATTATCAATCTAGATATTCTGCGAGCATCACATCTAATCAAACTTAACTCATACTACCAAACTCTTCAAGATTAATTAATTATGTCCTAATCTCATTAGATTAAACCAAATATATATATAATTAATTAAAACCTCTCAATTCAATTTCTTTTAACATTTCCTAACTCATTCATTTCTTTTCCATTATATAAATAGATAATATATTCAAGACCAGTCTTAATGCACTCTCAACATTCCATTCCTTGATAACAACTAACACTCTTAAAGACCATTAATTACTCACTTTCATAACACATTTCATACACTTTAAACATAAACATAAATAAAACAAGTACAACAATTATATTAACACATCTGCAAACTAGATCATGTCTTCCTAGACTTAAGCTTTCATTGTATTTCTAGAACTTACATACATCTTTAATTTATTGACTCACATAAAACCTTCCACCTACAAGTGTCATTAGGTGTACTATCTTAATAGAACTAGAGTTATAATCAATCACACAATCTCATATTAAGATTGAAAATCATCTTCATGAATCAATCACTTTCAATGCTAACACTAACCTATACTCTCTCTATTCATGTCAAGAATCTTTATTTAAAAATGCTTTTAAAATCAAGGGATTGATATTTTACTAACCAAGGTTGTACCACCAATCATATAACTTCAAACTGAAGTCTAACATCATGCTTGTGTCATCCATTTCCAAATTCATTCTAACTTTTACATTATTCATTGATGGCAGAAATCCTCAGATCTTGTAGTCGTCCTTACTTACATAGCCCTAAATAAATGTTTCTTATCATCATAGGAATCAAATCCATCCATAAAAATTCAAATGTGCTACTAGCATCTTTAAGGTCATCAATTGATAAGTTTAAAAGTCCAACATCCCACAACAATAGCTCCAAATCATCAATTAGTTTGTCACTTTAGGTACCACCATATCCATAAAGCTCCTAAGATCAAGAGCATCCATATGAGATTTGACACAACCATTTGTATCACATATCTATGGGTGCACATACTGCAAACTAGTTTACATTCAAGTAATGAAATTTTCTGAACTCATAATCTAACCTTACTTGTAAGATTTTTACACCTATTTAATTGTTTATAAATTTAGCTTTGTGTCCATCACTAATCTCATGACTCACTAAGCTCATGCTTTGATTCTACTCCTTAAAATTTATGTATGTTACTTAGTTTATTAACTCATATAAAACATTTTACTGATTCATTCTTTAGCACGTACCTTAAAATGAGTTTTGACTCTTGTAGTCCATAAAACATGATCAACAAGCACTCAATTTATCCTCCTAAATTTAAAAATGCTCTTATATCCTCTACATACTATCCATAAAACATCTATTTTTTTTCAAAGCATATAATCTCTTAATTTATGAATCATTCAAGTGTACATTCTCAAATACTTTTAATCAATCCTATCTATAATCCTCAAGTCTAAGATTTCCTATCCAAGTGGAAGCTTCATTCCTAAGATCTGCAAATCTTGTAACTACTTGACTATAAATTCAACCTCAACCGTACAATTATATGTTCTATTTGTCAATTTAATCATCTGATAACATACAATGACAAATTTATTCAAATTTCTAAACTGTGAATATATAAATATACAATCAACTACAATTACACAAATTTCCATGAATCCAAATAAAAAGACCTCTCACTTTTCAGTCATACTGAAACTCCTATGGTCTATTAGATCTCATTGCCTATTCAAATCAAATCTAGAATCAATATTTTATAACCTGGTTAATTTGGTTTCCCACCATCTATAGAGTAAACCAAGTTAATCTTCTCATATAAAACCTAAACTATCCATTTTGTTTTTGTTAGGTGTCCCTAACCAAAACATGTTAAAAACTTATTTAACCTTGAATCTCTAAAGTAAACATTCTCATGTCACTATATAACATTTATTATTCAATAACATTCTTTTCCTCATCCAAATTTAACTTAACTCAATTATGTTCAAGTGGCCTAAGCCCCTAAATTCAATTTCCATTACATGGTAATTCAACCTTATCAGTAGCATATTTATATTCCATAATTACCTATGAACTAGGCCTTTTACTTATCACCCACTTCTTGTCCTACTAGTTTGAGCATTTACTTTATTTATTAGACCTACATATCTCATTTAATGTACTAACTCATATACAAAATTTGATAAAAGAAAATCTTATTATTATGTGCCTTCTTCATGTAGTTTCAACTCAACCATGGCCTTACTACTTATATCACAAAGACATAGAATCATTATTTATCACAATCACTAATCACATAGTCTTATTCTTTCTTGAACTTAAGTGTTTTATTCCTCTTCAACTTCACATACATAATCTTAAAAGCATCCTGTGTTTTAACAACTTCTAACTGTTTTATACATATTACCATGCAATTAATATCTATCGATTTACATGCATAACTTAACACAATTCTTATCAAAGCTGCTAATCAACTACTAATTATAAATCACTCTTTACTATTCTTTTATTTAAATCTTATTCTGGATGATAGATTTTCTAAAGAATCAAGAAGGCAAGGTCAGTTATGGTAACTTGTAATCATTCTATAGTCAAAGCGAACTTCATGGAGCATTATGGCACATTTCAAAGCAATGCTCGATGGAACCTTGCCCTTGATAGCTCCTGATGTTGGTCCTAAAAAATATAAAATAAAATGATTTTTCCTATTTTACATTTGTAAATATGCATACTCTTTTGAAATAGATTGGATTCTTTTTAGTTTGTAAAGAAAAAGTCTTTTAAGAAAATTATCTTTGGAAGCCAATTGGATAATCAAGAACTTAATTAAATAATCAAGATTGAATTGAGGATACTGATTAGATATAGAGCAATTTATCAAATATAGGATATATAGAATTTCTAAAATATTGAAATAGTTAATTACAGTTTAACCAGAATATTTGTGTAGTAGAAATAGAATAGCAGTACAATAGAACTATAGCATAATAGTAGAAAAGATAAATGCGCAGAAAGAATAATCAAGATACAATGATTTTTAAAGTAGTTCAATTTCACCTAAAATTGCAAATGAAGTTTACATCCATTGCATTAATCCTCAACCAAATGACCACTTTTATTAACCATAGGAATTAGATAGGCTCCTGCATACTAGTTTACAACACAAGACTTTCTAAACCTCTTGCTAACCTATTATAACATAAGATTTTGATTGGGCTCTTGCTAACCTAGATACAATAATTCTTTTATCTCCTACAAACTATGATCAACCTCATAACCTAAAGACATTCAAGAATTCAATATGCCTTCAACTAGCTATAATCAACCTTATAACTAAAGAAGATATAAAGGGAAGATCAACCTCTTCCTTTTTATCTCCAAATTCCTATCAACTTATAAATCTCAAAAGAAATCAAGAAGTAGGGTAAAGTAACATAATACCACAATTGAGATGGAAATCTTAATTATCTAGCTATGCAATCTTCACAGTTTTGATCCAAGATCCTTTGAATTGCTCAGATATATTGAAGTAGTAATGAATTTTATTAAGATTTGATAGCTCTGTGATTTTTTCTCTCCAAGAAATATGAAACTTATGAAAATTATTTTGTTGAAATGAGGTGAAGGCTATTTATAGAGTGTGATAACCGACTTTTAAAAAATAACTAACTTTTAGATTATGAATCGATTTGTTAATTGATTCGTAATAGTTACTAACTAATGAATGGATTTATGAATCAATTCACTTATGAAGATCATGAAGAAGTTCATGACCAAATCGATGCGTGAATCAAATCATAGTATTATAAGAACAGTTCTTGAATCAATTATCTAATTGATTCAGGAAAAATTTCAAACCTTCGATAAAACAAATTTTCAAAACTTTTCTTTAGGAATCGATTCAAATGCATTTTCACAAGATCCTTAACATGAATCGATTCATGAATCTATTCACATAGTTAAAAATAATTTTTATAAAACTTGCACTTGTGAAAGATCATTTGAAAATATAGTTTAAAAATATTTTGTTTAAGCTTTAAAAATATTTTGTTTAAGCTCATTTCACTTTATTTATTTCTACCTCAATTTAATTATTTTAGAAAGTTATTTGGATCAAATCTAATTAGAACACACTTACAAAAGATCCTAGATAAATCAATAAAAGACACTAAAAGCATTGTTAGATCTCTTAATATCTTAAAAGTCACTTGATCAACTTGCATCTGTAAAATGAATAAACACTCAAAGAATATAGTTAGATCATGATGTCAATTAAAATTATTTTTCAATATCAAAACTGAAGAATGTATGCTAGCAAGGCTAACAATCTCCTCTTTTTTTATGGTGCCAAACAATTTTAGATAACATCAAAATATGCATACAATGGAAAATTTTAAACTAGGGTTTTTACTTTTTACTTTACTCCCCCTTAATTTTTTATTTTACCTTGATTATTTTCCTTATCTAAAATCTTATCATTCTCTCCCTTTTGGCACATTAAAAAGCAATAATGCCTCATCAAAAATGAAATAACAAGGTTTAAAATTCAAATCATATAATAGGGGTAAAGGGATTTTAAGAATACAAAATTATTTTTAGCTTGATTTTGATGTTAATCTTTTGATAACAAATCTCATATCCTATTACTTCTCAATATAAAAACTTATTTAAAATCACATTACTTTTCATTATTCTCCCCCTGAAATAATGATTCTACTTAATTTTAGACTTATTACATGAATCATTTTATTTTTGCATGTATCAGGTTTTGAATCGATTTCTCTAAGATTGAATCGATTCAGGCATTAATTCATTCATATTAATAAAAATTTTCAAAATTTGAAATCATTCAAAAAGATTGAAAAATGGTCTAAATCAGTTCTTAAATCGATTCATAATGTAAATTTTCTACTTGTGAATCAATTCATGAATGATTCAAAAATTCTCAGAAAACCTGGAAAAATTTGAATCAATTTTGGATTCGATTCAGAGAATCCTAAAATTAGTTTTTATGCAATTTTATTTCAAAATTGTTAACATATGATATGCTTATCAACAACAATCAATTTAACACAATTTTTACCTCAAATCTCATATTGAGTACCTACAAAACAAACTTAGAAACAATTTCTAATGTCTAAGTTAGAATTTACAAAAGTAAACAAATAAGCATAAAAAAAAAAAGAAATATCTAAGTTTACTAAAGTTAGGGAATTTAACATTTTTAGTCTTGTGGTGAGTGTAACTGCTGTTCAACATTGTGAGTTTTTTTTTTTTTTTTGGTGTCTCCCACAAATCAACAAAATAGAATTTGCACTTGCTTTGCTACTACCCAATTGGTTTTAGGTCTAGTTTTGTTAGTCAATATAGCGACAGTCCTATTGGAAATAGATGCCTTAGGTAACCAAACTAACTTTTCATTTGGTTTTAGCTAATAGGTATCATTTTTATATGGACAGTGTTTAATCTAGTATCCCTTTTGATTGCAGTAAAAGTAAGTAATATAAGCATAGTTTCTTTTCGATCTCTTTCTCTTTTGTTGCTTTTATCCAAAGCCTTTCCTATTCTAAATTTTTTTTTATCATTCAAAAAGGTGTTGAGTCTTAACTTGCTATTTGTAAAGCCTTGTATAGTTTTTGACAAACTATCTATTTCTAATTTGTAGGCTTCACATTGATCACATATCTTGCTGTCACTCAATAATTTTTCTGCTAAGATATTCAAATCATTATTTTCTTTCTCCATTTGATTGATTTTCACAAGCAGGCTATCATTTTTATTTTTAGCATGCTTCAATCTTTTCGTAGCCTTTTTAAATGCATCATAAAACTTTTCATATAGATCATCAGTTTCATCATCATGAGTAGAATTAGATTCATAATCACTAAAATCTTTATCAATAGAATTAAGCTCATCTCCAAAGTAAAAGATAGATTCGTTACCAAATACCTCATTTTCATCATCTAGTTTGGCCATAAGACAAAAATGTGCTTCTTCTTTTATTTCTTCTTCCTCTTCTACTGAAGAATCAGCTTGCTCATCATTGCCACAAGCTAGATTTCCTTTCTTGAAGGTTACCTTTCTCTTCTTCTTCTTATTTTCAATCTGTTTTTTCATATATGTTGGGCAATTCGGCTTAAAGTGTTAAGTTTTATTACACTTAGAACATGTTATATATAAAAGGAATTTTCTTGTTCCTTTTTATTATGATTTCTTCTTAAAGGAGCACCTTTTCTTTTATCTTTATTTCTCTTTTCTTTGACCATTTTCTGCAAAGTTTTGCTTAAAGAGACTAAATCAACTTCTTCATTTTCGCTTTCACTATTGTCTGATTCAATATCTTTAGATATCTTTATAGCTTTAAATGCAAAATTTTTCTTCCTTTTGTCATCACCATTTTTCCTATGTCTCTTCAGCTCTTATTCATGGTATTCTAAATTCCCATAAAGCTTCTGAATTGTTAGCATACCTATCTTTGGTAAATCCTTTATGGCTGTCACTTTTGGTTGCCATTCTTCAGTAAGAGATGTCAGAATTTTGTGTACTAAATCTGCATTGTCAAAGGTTCTTCCAAGTAACATTAAATAGTTAGTGATAGTAGTGAATCTTTGGATAAGGTCTCTAATTGACTCATATTTTTTCATTTTGAACATTTCATATTCAGAAACTAAAACATGCACTTTAGATGCATTAACATGAGTTGTGCCTGCATGTGCTACTTCTAAAATGTCCTAAATTTGTTTGGCAGTAGTGCAATTGGAAATCCTTTCATGTTCATTAAGGGAAAGTAAGTTATAGATAATCCATTTAACTTTAGAGGCAAGAAGGTGTCTCTTCCTTTCCTTTTCAGTCCATAGTGACTTAGGTTTGGTTAATGGAATCCCATTAGCTAGTGTCTATAATGGATTATAACCATCTTCTACAATTTCTGATATATCTATATTTGTAGGTTCAATAAAGTCTCTGATTTTCTACTTCCAGTAAGTATAGTGATGTCCCTTAAAATTGAGGACTTATATAAAAAAGGACATTCAGGTAACAATGTAAAACTAAAATCTATAATCTCTTTAGAAAATAAAAAGTATCAAGACCCAAAAACTCTAATACCAATTGTTGGTCCCAAAAATATAGAATAAAATGATCTTGCCCTTTTTATGGTTGCAAATGTGTATACTCTTTTGAAATAGATTAGATTTTTTTTAGTTTATAAAGTAGAAGTCTTTCAAGAAAATTATCTTTAGAAGCTAATTGGATAATTAAGAATTTAATTGAATAATTAGGATTGAATTGAGGATATTGATTAAATGTAGAGCAATTTATCAAATAGAAGATATGTAGAATTTTTGAAATATTGAAATAGTTAATTACAGCTTAACCAAAATATTTGTGTGGCAAAAATAGAATAGCAGCACAATAGAATTATAGCAGAATAGCAAAAAAGATAAATGTGCAGAAAGAATAATCAAGATACAAGGATTTTTAAAGTGGTTCAATTTTACCTAAAATTGCAAATGAAAAGTCTACATTTACTAGATTAATCTTTAACTGGATGACCACTTTTATTAACCATAAGAATTAACTGGGCTCCTGCATACTAGTTTACAACACAAGACTTTCTAGGCTTCTTGCTAACCTATTACAACATAAGATTTTGACTAGACTTTTGCTAACCTAGAACACAAGATTTAGCTAGGCTTTTGCTAACTTAGATACAATAATTCTTTTATCTCCTACAAACTATGATCAACCTCATAACCTAGAAGCATTTAAAGAATTCAATACACCTTCAACTAACTATAATCAACCTTATAACCAAAGAAGATGCAAAGAGAAAATCAACCTCTTACTTTGTATCTCCATATACCTATCAACCTAGAAATCTCAAAAGAAATCAAGAAGTAGGGTAAAGTAATACAATACCACAATAGAGATGGAAATCTCAATTATCTAGTTATGTAATCTTTACAATTTTGATCCAAGATCCTTTGAATTGCTCAGATATATTGAGGTAGTAATGAATCTTATTAAGTATTGATAACTCTATGATTTTTGCTCTTGAAGAAATATGAAACTTATGAAAATTGTTCTGTCAAAATGAGGTGAAGGCTATTTATAGAGTGTGATAACTGACTTGCAAAAAATAACTAACTTTCAGTTCTTCAATCGATTTGTGAATCAATTTATAGCTATTACCAATTAATGAATCAATTTGTGAATCGATTCACTTATGAAGATCATGATGAAGTTCATGATCGAATCGATGCATAAATTGAATCACAGTATCATATAAATAGTTCTTGAATCGATTACCTAATTGATTCAGGAAAAATTTCAAACCTTTGATAAAACAAATTTTCAAAATTTTTCTTTAGGAATTTCTGAATCGATTCAAATGCATTTTCACAAGATCCTTAACATGAATTGATTCGTGAATTAATTCACACAGTTAAAAATAGTTTTTATAAAACTTGCACTTGTAAAAGATCATTTGAAAACATAGTTTGAAAATATTTTGTTTAAGCTCATTTGACTTGATTTATTTCTACCTTAGTTTAATTATTTTAGAAAGTTATTTGGATCAAATCTAATTAGAACACACTTATAAAAGATCATAGATAAATCAATAAAAAGACATTAAAAGTATTGTTGGATCTTTTGATATCTTGAATGTCACTTGATCAACCTGTATCTACAAAATGAATAAATACTCAAAGAACATAGTTAGATCATGACATTAATAAAAATTATTTTTTAATATCAAAATCAAAGAATGTATGCTAGCAAGGCTAACACTTGACATACTACCAAGAACTTAGTTTGCCAAGCTATACATGGATAGTTGGAGACCTCTAGACTATTCTTTGAACCCTAAACATACATTAACTCTAGAGTATGCTTTGATACTAACTTTGTCACACCTAATTTTTGGCACATCACTGGCATAGGAAACCATCGTGGAATGTTCTCTTACAAACCTAACTCATAGATAATGTAAAACACAATACAATTCAAATAAGCCCAAATCAAACATAATTTCTCAAAACCATATTTTTAAAATAACTCATACATGACAAAACTTCTTAGGAACCTACCAAAATTTTAGCAGTCTCCCTTATTTTTCAAACAATGGGACATAAGCATCGAAGTGGAAGGTTGCATGCCCTACCAAAAAACTTATATGTACAATAGATGCAACAAGATATCAAGACACATAAATACAATGCATTTGGATCAAGTTTCTTGTTCCAACTATCCATTCACTTACCATTGCACTATAAATTCCCGAATAGATTTGAAAGCATAATTTAAAGTGTGTAACTTGAGTTCATCTTTGACAACCTAGGGAAAAAGGGAAATAGAAAGGGTGAGTTCATTTGAACTTAGTGAATAAATAATCTACTATAACCCGCAATCTAAATTGTAATTTATTCAAAATAAAGAAAACTAACATCTTCAAAATGTATTAAGTGTCATAAGTTTGAAAGTAAAGTATTTCAAAAATGCATTTTGAATTAAAACCTATTAGTCTTGAAATAATAAATGTGCATTTCAAGTTATCAAATTATGGAAGATTAATATGATCATCCATAAGAAAATATCATATATTCCAAACACAATTATTCTTTTGCATATATACTAAATTAGCAAAAATAATCAATTTGTGAGTACATCTCAATTTAACCCAAATATAGATCTTATACTTACATCCAAAATAATAAGTAAAACATGTGCAATTAATATAATAATTCAAATAAATCTTATGATAGAAAACAAGCAGGATCCATTGGGATTTTTCTCATAATCAACCAAACAAATATCATATGTAGGAATCAAAGTTAAATTCCTGATTCAATCAAACAAATGTAGTTGGGGTTAAATCCAATACCCTAGAAACAAATATTGTTAGTGTAGATGGGTGCCCTAGACCAATTTGATTGAGTGCTATGGCAGCCACAACTAAACATTCTGTGGATTAGATAT
>JANHAO010020395.1:0-12863 GCA_026873985.1 Saraca asoca | reverse complement strand
TTCATCAGGTATTTCTTTAACCCTCTGTATTATTGAGATTAAACATGTTATAAATTAGACTAATTGTGATCTAGGTTTTTCAATTATATTTTGAATTAAATTTATGAATTATATTTGGAATTATGTTGACTATGATTAACTAGTTAGATGATATACTTGATAATGTTGTTGATCTTAAACTATTATTTTAACTTAACATGATTAAATTTGATTAATTTCATTATTCAAATTTTGTACATGTTGGAAATATTTAGAAAATAGGAGAAAATATGAATATATAAATTTTGACTTACTTAAAAATTTAACTTATTTTAATATAAAAGAGAATTAATTTTTTTACGAAAATTTTCAAAACAAATCCTACAAAAAAGTTTTCTTACAAAAATATTATTTTTATTTTTGAAAAAATATTTTTATCTAATGGATTTTTCAATTAATTTTTTGAAATTTTTTTGAAAAATAAGTTGATTTTTTTAAATTCTGTACCATTATTAATCTGTTGAAAAATAATTTTCAACATTGATTTTTTTGACATTTTATTCTATCAAAGTTTAAGATTTTTGATAAATTTTTTAATTTTTAACAAAATTTTTGTAAGAAATAGTGAAATTTTTTATAACAAGGAATATTAATTCAAAACTAATGGCTTAAAATGTATAAATTTTAAATTGTGACATCTCTATTATATCCTAAGCATGTTTTAATTGCTTTTATCTTATAATAGAGATAAACTCAATAAGAATAGTAACCTATATATAAATGAAAAGAATATGATGGATATCCATATAAATATAATATTTATAACACTCTCCCTTGAATATCATTTATAAAAAAAATGCATCATTAAAATCTTTACTAGAAAAAAATCCAACAGGAAAAAATCCCACAAAAGGAAAAAGAGTGCATCATTCTTTTAGAAAATAATCTATCTCATTAAAAACCATACCAATAAAAGCCTAATAGAAAAAAATTGTTAAGGAAAAAATAGTGTAATATGAGTTTAACTCTCTCATTGGAAATGTTACTTAAAATTTCTAAATTAGTATAACTCAATCTTATGAATCAACTGCTCAAATATTGATGTAGGAAAATGTCTTCGTGAATAAATCTACTAGATTATCACTTGAAAGTTTTCATTGAATATCAATATCATCATTCTTGTGAAGATTATGCATGAAAAAGAGTTTTCATGAAATTTGCTTTGTTCCATCTTCTTTGATGTACCCTCCTTTTAATTGAGCTAAACAAGCAATATTATCTTCATATAATCTTGTTGAAATCTCTTTATTAGAATCCAAACCGCACTTCTCTTGAATATGTTGAGTCATCGAACTTAGCTAAACACATTTTCTTGACTTGTCTCATGAATTGCTATTATTTCTACATGATTTGAAGAAGTAGCAGCTATAGTTTGTTTTGTCGAATGCCAAGATATAGCTGTATCACCATATGCAAATAAATAGTTAGTTTAAATTCAAGCTTTGTATGGATCAAATAAAAATCTTGCATCTACATAATTGGTTAGTTATAATCTAGACTTATATGAATAAAATAATCTCATATTACTTGTTCCTTGAAGATAACAAAATATATATTAATTGTATTTTAATGCCTTCTAGTTGGAGATAAATTATATCTTGCTAAAAGACTTACCAAAAAAGCTATATCAAGACCTATATTATTAGCAAGATAATTAGTGCATCAATTGCACTAAGATATAGTACTTCAAGACCAATAAGTTCATTATTATCAAGAGGTTGAAAAGGATCTTTATTAGCATCAAGTGATCCAACAACTATTGAGGTACTCAATGAATGTGATTTATGCATGTAAAATTGTTTTAGAACATTTATGATGTACTTTGATTGATGAACAAATATTATATCATTTAAATGTTCAATTTGCAGGCCAAGACAAAACTCTATTTTTTTCCAAAATCTTTTATTTCAAACTCCTTTTTCATGCACTCAACTACCTTTGGAAGCTCTTCCAATATTGTTCAAATCATTAATATATACTACAATCATAACAAACTTATATTCATATTTCTTTATAAAATAAAAAGCCAAATAGGATCATTTTTATATCTTTTTAACAAATATTCACTAAGATGATTGGAGTACATTCATTTAAATTGCTTTAACCTATACAAGGATCTTTGTAATTTATTTGAATATATTTCTTGAGAATTCAAATTGCATGCTTCAAGCATTTTAAATCCTTTGGAAAGTTTCATATAATATGATTGTCGATTGTCACACATGTAACTACGTCTATTAGATACATATCAAGTCTTGGTACATTACCAACAAATTAAATTGTATCCACCACATGTAAATATAGATTTCTCATAGCTAATGACAATCTTCATAAAAACCTTTGTGCTATAAATCATGCTTTATATTTGCAACTCCAATTTTCTCATTTTTTTTTTTATATAATTATCCATTTGTACCTTATTGGCTTTTTACCTTCTAAGTGTTTCATTGACTTAACACCTTTTGGGTGTTTCTTCACTTTGTAAGTAAATTTAAATTTTACATTTCTATCTGAATTATGACTTTTCTCTCTGCATTATAAAAATCACATAATTTTTGGCAGATTTTTCTATCAAAAATTGACCAAAATTAAAAAGGTTTTTAGTTACCGACTAAATTAATTTGTCAGAAATATTTAAAAAATCCATCAGAAATTAAAATCTATCAAAAAATAGACACAAATTTTAAAATTTTTTGATTACTATTTCTAATGGATTTTTCTATCAACTTGATTTTTGCACTTTTTACCTATTGTTTTTGTTTAATTATTACGTGTTTCATAATTTAATTAGATTTTCTTATTTTGCTTTATGTAGTTTTGGACTTTTGTTTACGTAAAAGATTTTTTTTCACCTTTTTTGTTTAGACACTGAGTTTAGTATATATTTTTAATAATTTGTTAATTAATTATTGATAATTTTTCATATTTTTTGAGTCAATTTTTAATTATTAGCTGTATTTTTTTGTATATTTGAATTAGAATTGACCAATTATATCTATTGAATTATATTTAGGAATTATATATATTTTGAATTAGATTTGAAGGATTAAGTAGTTAAATAATATACTTAATAATATTGTTGATATTACTTTAGCAATTATGTATATTTTGAGTTATAACATATTCTTATTTTAGAAATTATATATATTTTGATTTTGTTCATTTTTGAAATTAGTAAGTATCTTGTAGATAATAATTATTAATTCCATAAATAGATTTGGTTATTATTTATTTTACTAAGTAGAAGAAAATATAATAATAAAACTATTTACAGAATATGAAAATTCCATAAATAGTTTCTCCTATATATTTTCATAAGTATGTAGTAATTTTCTCCTATTTCAATTAACTTCAAAAAATAGAATATGAAAATTTTGGAGCACCATAGGTGGATACAGGATAAACTTTTTCTAAGATGTAGTGGATATAAGACGAATTTTATTAATAGGGTGGAAGGATTTATCAATTTTGTAAAAACTTAATCAATTTATTTACATAATAGTTGAATAAGGTGTCCATGCCCCAAACATAAATGTGAAAATTTTTACCTTCAAATGAAGTTAAGGTTAATTTGTATATATTTGGATCTACGTATGATTACTAGTGGTTAATTAATCATGATGCAGAGAGACCTATAGAAAATGGAGAGTCTTCTAGTGGTGTAACATGAAATTTGCATGATGCAAGTAATAGGTATGAGAACATAGTGTTGGACACTGTTAGTCAGATGTTACAATTCACTTTGAACGCAATGTAGAAAAGCCTCCAAATAAGGATGCTCAGAACTTTTATGAAATGTTAGAAGCTACACATTGGCCATTATGGATAGGTTATACCAACCATTCAAAGTTCTCATTAGCACTAAGGATGTTAAACATAAAATTTAACTTTAACTTATCCTAGAATTCTTTTGATTAGATTACGTAACTTATGATTGAGACACACCCCGTCTAATAATAATGGTGGGTTGTTATAAAAATCAAGCCTCATGGAATGATCAAGGATAAACACACAATAGAATATGCTTACCAAGATGATCATATGTCATATGCACCTCAATTGATTGCTATAGATGATTTAATTATTAGCTTGCATAGTAAAGATGATGGATACAAAAATGTGGATAGGCTAATAGATGTACAACAAAAGGGCAATGTCAATGAAGAAGAAGAAGAAGAAGAAAAAGAGGAAAAAGATAAGGATGGAAAAGAAGAAGAAGAAGATGATGATGCAGAGGAGGAATTGGATGAATAATACTACCATTCGGAGTGTGACATGTTAATGCTGCCTATATATATGAGTGCTAAATTACTTTATTCATATTTCAATATATGTGATTATCTTTTAATTTTGTCATATGTAAATATTTGCATATGACATGCCACATGGGTCCTGGATAAAGAGGTAGAGGAAGGCGATCATAGGAATGAGATTCCTCTGATAATTCCCCTAGTAGTAGTTCATTTACGGTTACTGGCCAAAGCCCCTAAGTGTCATTCCTTATGGCTACACTTTGATGCACATACTATGACCTACATCTAACTAAATGGAACCACCTACATAGGCGTAAGTGCAGAAGCAGTTGCAACAATAGTAGGACTCATCCCTAGAGAAAGCAAGGACACCATTATCATGGTGCCTCCATCTTCAGGAAGGCCATCTTCCTCTAGACAGCCTCCATTCTTTGTGGTACCCGTGCTTAGTTGTGGGAGACCATTATGCTGTACAAGACGAGGTATATAATCTTAATTATGAATTTTATTTTTAACATGAATTTTATTTTTTTTATTTCTTAACTATGTTTATTTTTATTTGTTAATCAGGTTTTTCTTGATCCATTAGCCAATAGGCACCATACACCACAACTTCACAAGCAAGTATAAGGGTACCTACATGGAAGAGTAATCCAAAGTTCACTTGCAAGATGTATATGTGGAGTTTAGGGTAAAGTTTCAAAAGTTTGTTTATAATTTAAATTTCTTTTTTTAAACTATTCTCTAACTATTTGATACTTTCCTTATTTTTTTAATTACAGAAGTATTAGAAACAGAACCCTTCTTACAAGAAAGACAAGTGGAAGAACTTCAACCACAAGGGTTCTAACAAATTAAGGATATGATAGATAAGGTACAAAAAAAAAGCTCACTCAACTAGGTTAGATCGAGGGACAAGGAATGGGAAGACCTTCTCCAGTTTTGGAATGACCCTCAATTTAAGTCCAAGTCCAAGCATAATAAGAGGAATAAGGCCTCAAATGCAATTGGATAGGGTTCCTCCTTGTGCACTGATAGATCCATCCTTATATTAGAGCATTGATTGTGTATGGTAATGTTATTTTAACTTAATGTTATTTATGCCATTTGCATTATTATAGTTATGTTCATACCACAATCTACATTGTCCATAAAAATTTTCATGTTGTGTAGATAGGGTCAAGCTACAAGTGGACAGCTTGTTTCATCGCACCTATACCTAAAAGGACGATTGGTGGGTCTCACCTCAAGTTGCACAGTCCTATATTAGCAGCTTCTCTTAACTTATATTTTTGTTATTAATGTATTGTATGTTTGGTAGTAAAAATATTACATTTATAATATCAAAGAATTAATTATTTAAATTTGCAAAAAAATTTCAAAAAAAGAAATGAGGACTTGGCACAAAAAGGTCCTAGGGCTCTGGGGAGATGGTTCGTAATGTGACAGGGCTATCTGATTGTGATTTATGGGTGGACACCATTGGTGAGACTAAGAAGGAGTGGGTCTACAGGTTAAGGTCCAAGATTACCATGGGGACACCTGTATTGGTCGTTCCATCTCACATCAAGAGCATGTCACATGCTACGCTTGACAAAATCATACGCACTATAGTTGAAATGCAACAATAGATGCAGATTATTTTTGCTCGAATGGAGCACCTTATATAGACTCGATAGTAATAGTAGAGCTAGCATTCGCCACCTTCTCCTCCACTTTATAGCTATCACCAACGCCTTGCCTACTACCAGCTGCCTCCCACTTATTTGTTTCCACCACCATCGTAGTAGCCAACGACTCGACCACCACCAGCTAAAGGTCTTGCATGGCTTGGTACTGGCCCACAACAACAACACCACCAAGATGATGTTACTCGAGATCACAAGACTGATGATTAGTTCCTTTCCGATATTAAGTTGTAGTTATATTTTTATGTTTTTATATGAATAATATGTTTCATACATAATTGATCTGAATAATATAATTTATGAATTATTTTACTAATTTTATATATTCATAACTATTCATGTGTATCATATTTTAATTTTTATTATAAATTAAATATTAATTTTTAGAAATTAGAATTAAAAATATTAAAATTAATTTTGTATTCTAATTAAAATTAAAAAAATTTCAAAAAATTATATTAATTAAAATTAAAAAATTAAATTCTTTTGACAAATTTCTGACACAAATTTGGATGATTTTTTTGATGGAATTTACTAATAGATTACCTATAGCTATTTCAACGGATAAGAGAAAAAAAATCATTTAAAAAAACCTTCCACTCAAAATCTGTTGGAAATATATTTCCAACTATAGTCTGATCAACAATTGAAATTCGTTAAAAGTTGGTGTTTCCAATGGATTTTCTTTAATTTTTTGACAAAATTTTTTGTCAGAAAATGCACATTTTTTTTTGTAGTGTTGGCCAATAATTGTATATCATTTTTTAAAATATAAATTTAAGATCCTCACTATCTTTCATAATATTAAACGCTATATTGTGTGAAAAATATCAACAACTATTTCCCTTTTAGTTTAGTTTCATCTTTTACATTAGAAATACAGTCAATTGAGATTTTTTTATTTCCAAAAATTTCATGTACCTGAACTTCTTTTAGAAATTTGTCACTAATTATATCTTAGATCTCTTTGGAGTATTTGACTCTTTAATAAGGTCATTCTAATCATTTGTTCATTTTCTTTTGAGGATTTTTGAATTTGGAACGAATAGTTTCATTATGCTTCTAGCATGTTCTAAACGCATTTGCTATATAATAAATGAATTGTCCTAGTAGGACATATATTTAGATTAGAACATTTGTAGCTAATACATTATAATTATTTTCTTGTTAGGTCAATAATATAACTGACAATTGATTTACTATCATTTGTAAATCAATCATCTTTTAAATTTCAGGTTCATATTACTTTGGGTAGGGATCAAGATAATTGTATTATTACCATAGCTACATATTTTCTCCCCTGATATTGTAAATACAAAATTCATACTCATACTTATATTCTTAGTCTCTTATCAAGGCTGATCTTTGTGCATTGTGGTGGAGTAATAGAAATATGTATTGCACATCTAAATTTTCTAAATATATACAAAAAGAGATGACTTTTGACCAAAGCCAATTATGAATGAGAGATTTAATGAAAATTTGTTAAGTTAATGCATACAAGTCCTGTAACATGTAACGTTTGCAAGTCCCTCGAGATATAAGGAGTCTTATTATCTTAAACAATGATATAGCTAATAATTTGGAACATTAAAATAAATTATTTTAGCTAAATTATTTTATGTATGAACATACTTCAAGATGTTCAACAATTATTCCAATTGTCATACAATAATTATTAAAGGCTTTAAATGTAATTCACTAGTCTTACCAAGATGTATTGTCTTAATTGCATAATCAAGAAATTGTGCTCAAAGTCAAATTAATTCAGCAAGCTGTCTCACAAATGCTAGGTTATGGGTTGACATTAAACACACATGTGACCATCTTATTGAAGCATTAACTAAAATCATAAAATATTTAAATAATCCACATGGTAGACAAATAGGTATACATATGCCAACTTGTATTTATTCAAAAAAATGTTGAAGGTTTAGTCCAACTTTTGTTAGTGATAGCCTTTTTAATTAATTTACTTTGAGAACAAGAAGCATATGAAAATTCATTAGTTTAGAGAATCTTTAAGTTCTTTAATGCATGGTCATGTAAATTTTCAATAATTTTTTGCATTATTATGGTTGGTTATGATAAATAGTAAAAATATATTTTTTATCAGTGAACTTTTGGTTTATTATAACATATATTTCAATTAATTATATATATATGTAATACAACTTAGAAGGAAAGGATGATGTTCGGTCCCTTGGTGGTGGGTAAAATTTATATTGCGGAAGCTAACCGAGCAGAAATTAAGTGGATCTTGCCCTTTTTTCATTGGAGAATATGTATACACCTTTATTTTAATTAAATCTTTTCTTTAGATAAAATATGCAAGGGATTAATGACCAGTAATATGAAATTGGCAGATATTGAAAATTAATGACAGAAGTAGTAAATATATAAAAAAGAAAAATTAAGACACAGATTTTTAAAGTGGTCCAACTTAATTGAAACCGCAATTTAAGTCTACTCCACTTGATCTTTCTTAACTAAAAGACCTCTTAAATTGAAACAAAACTATTAGGATTGACAGGCTCCTAAAATGCCAGTCTTTACAACAAATACATAAGAAATTAACAGGCTTCTTGTTAACCTAGAAGAATTAGGGTAAGGCCCTTCTAAACCTAAGAAAAAACACAAGATTAACAGGTTCTTGCTAACCTATACAAGATTTCTAAATCCCTAAAAATCTCAAAAACAAAAAGACAATAACAAAAAGAGATGTAATACAATACCAGTGTTTGAGATGAAGATCTCAAACTATCTAAAGATAAACTAAAGTGATCTTAATCCAGAAACTTCTAAAGATCTTGAATTTTAGATGAGGTAGAGAGAAAATTGTGTATAGCTCTTAATCAGATGTTTTCATAATGAAAATTGTTAAGAAAAGCTTTATGAAATCGTTTATATATGAAAAGCAGTTAGGCTTGAATAACTGTTGTAACCGTATATAATAGAATAACTGATTTTCAATTATTGCATCGAAGTAGCATCGATTACAGCCTATTATTTACTAACTCATCGATGTGGTAATTGATGTGTAATGTGTTATACACAGCGTCTGCATTGATTACTACATCGAAGTATCTATTTTTCTTAACTTTTAGTAAATTCGATTATACTTCATGCATCGATGTGACTTCGATTTGTATATAAACTTTTCACAAGTTTTTCAAAGCATCGATGTATGCATCAATTTATGATATAAAAAATTATTTTATAAAATCTTATTTTTCTTTAAATGATTTTTCTACTTCATTGTTTAGTTAAAAAAAATATTTGGATCAAAGATTAATTAAGTTTATTTACAAGAGATTCTAAAAATAGAAACTAGAGAATAAATCCTAAAAACTAATCTTGATTCTCTTGTACCAAAGTTGTATATCTTTGAAACCTAAAAAAAAAAAAAATAGGCATTAAAATATGATAAAGATATATCAGATAAAAATGATTAGAAAATTATTTTTTAATATAAAAAATGAGAAGTGTGAATGGCTTAGACTAATAAGTCTAACAGATGATAAATTTTCAAGTACAAATTTTTTACTTGAGGCAACAACTGTAATATGAAGATATTCAATAGATAAAAACCCTATTTTGGTCCCTCATTAATTTCACTTGTATCAATTTTGTTCCTCATAGGTATTTTGTATCAATTTCATCCTTCATAAATAATAAATTAGTTAATTTGGCCCCATTCATCAATATTTTAGTTGATAGATTAATGGTTGAATAGATAAAAGGATTAAAATAAAAGATAAATAATTTGTGAGGGATGGAATTGATACTAAAAATTTGTGAGGAGCCAAATTAATATAACTTACATTTGTGAATGACCTAAAACAAAAAGAAAAATTAAAGGTAACAAAATCTTTAATTAAATTACCTCTAGATGAATTCAATTTGTAAGAACTAAAGGTAATAATACCTTTAATTAAATGACCACAAGACAAATTCAATTTGGAAGAACAGAAGTTTTCTATTAATTATTATTGTTAGTTAAGTTATTATGAGATAAAAGTGAAAGTGTTATATTTTTTTGAGCAATTTTTTTAAATCTTTTAAGCAAAAGTTGAATTTCTTAAAATAAATATCTAAGTAAATCATAACTTTAAACTATCATCCTATGTTATATATATAACAAAAAGAAAAATTATAAGTAAATTAATTTATAATAATTTAAATATTAATTTTCAAAATATATGTATAAATAAATATATATTTATATATATGTAATTTTTTAACAACTTGTTGTAAATTCAAAAGTTTTATTTATGGGCTAATATATACATAAAAATATATATTTTAGCCTCTCATAAATGCAAGTTATACATTTGGTCTCTCATAAAATTTTAGTGTCAATTTCATCCCTCACATATTATTTTTCTATTATTTTAATCCTTCTATTTGTTTAGCCATTAACCCATTAATAGAAATATTGGCGGAATGATCAAATTAGTCAATTATTATTTGTGAAGGATGAAATTGATATAAGATATCTGTGAGGAATGAAATTGATATAAGTGAAATTAATGAGGGATCAAAATGAGATTATTGTCTATTCAATATCTTTTTCATTTATTGTCCCAGTGTAGTTACAATTTTGTTGTATGTTTCTAAAATTTAATAAATTTCTTTAAGACTTAATTGACAATAATGTATCATTTATAATTATTTGTATTTCTCCAAATAATATTATATAAGCTCTTCCAAAGCTTTCAATTGATTTTGTACTAGATCTTATATTACATAATTTTTACTAATCATTAATTGGAAAAAAATATTTTCTATTATTAAGAATGGTGCACAAATTTGCAATACTAATTTTTTTTTTATCTAACTAAAGACTTCTGAGTGTCCATATTTTTAGGAAAGTTGGAATTAATTTTTATTTTTGGACATTGCCTTCATAAATTAAATAATCAATTCTTCCCTTAGGGTGTTCAAAGAAATCTGCTACATCTAAATGTATTACATCACAAGCATCATTATTGAAGGCATCATTCTTATAAATAAAATTTGCCTTAACATTATTTTTTTTAGTGAGACTTGATAAAGTTTCACAAATCTAAAACTTAATAAATTTCTTTGAGACTAAGTTGACAACAATGTATTATTTATAATTATTTGTGTTTCTCCAAATAATATTATATTAGCTCTTTGTTACATCTCGATCCATGAAATATGATCAGCGTAGAAGGTCACCATAAGAAAACCCCTTACAAGCCTCACAATGAAAACTCCTTACCAATTAACATAACATACCAAAGACTTACAATTACATTGATACATGATATTCACATATCAAATTCTAACAAAAATCTGATAGAATTTTCTCTATTTTTTGAATACCTGGGCTCAAGGCCTATACAACAGACAAGGGCTACACACCCATCACATCCTGTACAATAATACAAAATCACAATGACTTAGATTACAAAAATCTACATCTTACTGGGTATCAACAATAAAAATACATCATAACTCTACCAACTGCCAGGGTCTTCACCATTAATATACCTTTAAACTCCACAGAAGAAGGTCTACTCAATCAATGAGTAGATCTTGTACCAATGTGAGGTGGAGGAATAGTAGAGCTATCCTTAGGCTCTGAAAAATATATATAGAAAATAGGGTAAGTTTCATTGAAACTCAGTGAGCTGATAATCTCATATAAAATCCAAAACTTTGTTTACCAATCATATTCGATAGCCAAAAGATAAAATATGTATATTTGTGAAGATAAGCTTACCCATTTGAAAGCCATAGTCTCAAAATAGGTTTGAAAGCTTTTATCCATCAAGAAACTTAAGTAATTAAAATATGATATTCAACAACATAAAAATGAGCAACAAAGTATGCTACTCTTTAAAATATTTATAATGGTGTAAACACAAGAGAAATTCAATAAAGCTTTTTAAAATATATCAATACTTAAATATTAAAATACTCAGATGGAATCCCAAAGGACAATTCCTAGATGTAACCCTAACATCATAATCATCACCATAATCCACCCATCATGCCTGCAAATATTCATATATCCATAGCCCCACCTTATTTCTCCGTCACATAATCTAGTCACAAGTGCACTTGGGGTTTCCAATGAATTTCTAGGGGATCCAGAAACTCAAATCAATAAATCATTATTAAATGCATAAATATACTAAATCATTTTCATATTTATTCATCACATAATAAAATGAAATCACCCTTTTTAATAATGTACATCAAGATAAAATGCCTCCTTTTATCATGACAAATCATTTTCGTATATATACAATATATGATTAAACTTTCAAAACAAGTAACATAAGAAAAATCCCATCATTCAAAAAAATAATAATAATTCATATCATAAAATTATTTTATATTACAAATGGAATTTATGAAAGGAGTTGAATTACCCACTCACCTTTGATACTTCTTAAAGTGCTGGATCAACTAACTTAGAAATTTGAGTTACTCAACCTAGTTGGGTATAAATAGCATCAAAATTAATACTTGAACTTAAATTCAAAGTCCTCTAACTAAGCACACCTATTTTACACTAACATTGAACTTCAATATCTAAGCTGAAATTTCAAGATCAAGTAGTAGAACCACTTACTTGGATTTTCAGTTGAAACTCAAAAAATTTGATGTTAGTGTGCTTGGTGCTTAAATAGGAATTTAATTGAAGCAATTTGTTAGCCTAGAATATTCTAAGCTACACATTGGTTTTAATGTTGAAAAACAATTATTATCTAATAATATGTTTTAGTATTTTTGAATCTATTTTTCAGGTTCAAAGAAAGTTCAAAGGTATTTGATTCAAGAAATCTAAAGAGATTCAAGATTAGTGTTTAGGATTTATTTTGATTTTAGGATCTTATGTAAATAA
>JANHAO010020394.1:0-12870 GCA_026873985.1 Saraca asoca | reverse complement strand
ATTAATGTGGAGATCTTGTTCCTTCATTTTGCATTCAAATTGCTGGTCATTTCTCTCCTTTCCTCTTGTTTTTATTATGATATCTAAATTAAATGGATTCATTTGATTTAGGTGCTAATATGATTATTGATTAATAATCACTTGTAGAAAGGGGATGGTAGAAACTAAGTAATGCATTAAGATTTTGATATATTATTTGTTGGCTGAGTTCTGCATAAGACTCATTAATCATTTCAAGGATTCTTGTCATGATTTTAGGCCACAGAATATGATCAACAATTGAATGAATATTTAGTGATCAAGGATACATTAATCTCAAGCTTAGTTAATTCCCTTAGGCTGGTTTGTTTACTTATTGTTATTTATATTTTTGCATTGTAGTTTGTTGTTAGTATAGTTACTGCCAACCCCCCCATTTCTATTTCATAATCTGATTGATATCATCCAAAATGATCTAAGTGCTCCATCCGGTGTTGCCTATACTACAAGTAGTTTAGGTAGCTCAGTTTATAAATTTCTAATTTTGATTGGATTCAGCACCTGATTAATTGCACATTTTGGCAAATAGACTCGTATTTTTAACTGATTTTCTTTTAGTTGAATCAAATCTTTCACACTTGAACCCTTTGATTCTAATTGTGATTCTTCTTAAATTTCTTTAACGATCCTCCTTGCAATTCTAATTGGTTTTTCAAAAATTTCCACATTTTTCAACCCAACTTCACTTTTTTCAAAGTATTTAGTATTCCCTTGGTTTAATCTTGTATAAACCTTACTAAATCGAGTATAAAAATTAAGTAATCTTAAATAGGTAATTATAATCTAACATTATTGAATTTAACAATTGGCTATATATTATTAATATGAAATTAATTAAAATAGTCACATGATAAAATAAAGAATATGTGGAGCATTTGCAACAAAACATGACTCTTATGACTAGGATTGTGGCTAAATGAGAATGATGTGATATAGTTGTTGTGAAAATCATATTGATTAACATTTGTTACTTTTCATAAGATCCAAAATGGAACATGATATCATGAATGATGATGGAATGTGTTAACATGATCTTGATGATATATCTATTATGGGATTGATATCCTTGACTATTTGAGGGCTCTTATAAGACTTGAAATGTGAATGATGGGTTGTGATGGGGAATAATGAACCAAATCCTGGATAAACACATTCTAAAATGATGAGTGGAATAAGGTTGGCTTAGAGGGAAGTAAAGTAGAGATATAGAAAAGAAAAAAAAATTAAGACACGGATTTTTAAAGTGGTTTAACTTAAATTGAAACTACAATTTAAGTTTACTCCACTTGATCTTTCTTAACCAAAAGACCTCTTGAATTAAAAACAAAAACTATTAGGATTGACATCCTCTTGAAATGCCAGTCTTTACAATAAACACACAAGAATTTGACAGGCTTCTTGCTAACTTTGAAGAATTACAATAGGCTCTTCTAAACCTATACAGATTTCTTATTCCTAGAACTCTCAAATAAAAGAAATAGAATAGGAAAGGGATTAAAAATACAATATCAGTGTTTGAGGTGAATATCTCAAACAAACTACAATAATTTTAGGTAATCTTTGATCTAATAAGCTTGAAGAAATCTCAGAGAATTAATGAAGTAGAGAGAAAATCATGTTTTGCTCTTTCTCAAATAGTTTCGCATTGAATTATGAAGAAAAGCTATATGAAAACGTTTATATAGAGAAGGCAGTTAGGCTTGAATAACTATTGTAATCGTCTATAATAGAATAACTGATTTTCAGTTGTTGCATCGAAGTAGCATCGATTACAGTCTGTTATTCACTAATTCATCGATGTGTAATCGAAGTATATTCTGTTGTTCATAGCCTTCGCTTTGATTATCGCATTAAAGTAACAATATTTCCAAACCTTTGGTAAAAACTATTTTCTTCATGCATCAGTGTGACTTCGATTGCCATATGAACTTTTTCATATGTTCTTCAATGCATCAAAGTCAAATCATTTCAAGGCATGAAAAAAAGTTTTATAAAGAGTTGTTTTCTTCAAAGAATTTTTATACTTCATTGTTTATTAAAAAACATTTGGATCAAAGATCATCTGAGGTTATTTACAAAAGATCCTAACAAAAAAATAACTCCTAATAACTAATCTTGATGGTTGCATTATAGTTGTATATCTTTGAGAATCCTAAAAACAGAAATAGAATAGGTAGTGAAATATGATAATGACATATGAAATAATATTGATAAAAAAATTACTTTTCAACATCAAAATTGAGAAGTGTGAATGACTTAGACTAATAAGTCTAACAATCTCCCCCTTTTTGATGTTGACAAACAATTTTAGATTGGTTTCAAAGTAAAAGGTTTTGTCTGAAATATTATTAAAAGAGAATTTTCTCCTTCCCCCCCTTTTAAATGAAAATAATATTTCATCAAAAGGTTGAAAGTAAAATATAAAATTTATGAAATTTTTTTTGAAAAGATTAAAAATCTTTAAGGTTTAAAAATCTTGATTTTTTTAAAAATTTCATATTTCTCCCCCTTTTGGCACATCAAAAAGCAATAAAGTACCAAAATTTTTTAAGAAAAATTTGAAAACATTAATCAGAACATATAAAACCATTACTATAAAATCACATATCAACATAAGATTTAAGGCATTCATCACTGCAAATTTTAGAATACAGATATTACAGTAATAAGAACACTTAAATCATTACTAACTGAATGTAGCATTTAAGCAAAATATTCATAGGGACACTAAAATATTTAGTAAAAATTAGAATATCCAAAAAATATTTACATTATAAGATGATCTCAATAGTAAAAATAATAATAACAATAACAATAACAATGGGGATAATAAGGTCTAAGGAAACAAAGTTCAAATACAAACAAAACACTACTTAGGAGGCAATTCATTCAGCTTCTACATCTCAGCATCTTCATCCTGCTATTGGAGTCTCAGCTTGATTTCTTCAACATGATCATTGAGTAGACTGTGTCTTTAATTCAACTCTTTTTCAATTTTATTAACTTTTTCTTTTAACAAAGACATTCTTTCCTCCATTACATTAAACCTTGCACCTTGACTTTTTATTGTCTTATTTGTTTGTTCTATCATGTGTTTGTGCATGCATTCAATCAATGCAAATAATCTAGCTTCAACTTCAGTGTTGATTGCTTCCTGAGTTGATGTTTGTCTAGAAGATTGAGTGGGAAGAGGTGTTTTATTGACCCATTTTCCATGACTATCTTCTACAAAACCCATCTTGTGAAAATGTAAAGTAGTAATCATTGTCATTGCATTTGGGCATGAAGCTAAAGATTCATTTGAAAGCTTTATTTTTGCTTTTGTGAAAAATGGAGTCAAGATCATTCCATATGGAAGGTATCCAATATCTATGCTTCTTGAACAGTTACTCAGATATTTCAAATAAAATATGAGAAATTAAAATCAATTTAATTTTTAATAATCCACATAAAAAATAGATCATCATCCATTATCTGAGTAAAATTTATGACCCGTGGTAAAATGACTTTGCACAAAGCATAATGTAGAATCCTATCTTCAGGTGACAGGCTAGCAACAAGCAGTCTCCCACAGCCATCTTTTAAGGTGGAGTAGGGAAACAGCATATTGATTGCCAGTTTCTTATTAAATTCATTAAAGGATCTTGTAGTAAGCTTAGGCATAGAGTTATCCATTTCAAATTCATTTGCAAAAATCTCAGAATCAATGACAATGTGCTTCTACATTACATAACAAGATAGTTTGTCATCAACATCTACTAAGTTTGCATAAAACATTTTTACCAACCTAGGGTAGGCTATATCTTTGAAAGTCAAAAACTTTTCTAGATTATACTTGGCAAATAATTCAAGCAAATGAGTGGTTTTAAACCACTGATCACTAAAACACTTTAATGGCTCAACCTTCCTATTTTCAAAAGTAAGGTAAAATTTATACTCATTCTGGGACATGAAGAATGATTCCTTTTCTTCTAACTGAGCAGGCATGACTAGGGATTTGTCCTTACATTTTACTAAGATCTTGAAGCATTTGGCCATTGTTGATGATATGGTTGAAAGAAGAAGTTTTCGGTGTTTAGGGTTTTTGGGGATAAATTTTGGGAATTTTGATTTTTGGACATTTTAGAAGAAATTGATTGGACAAAGTAATAGAGAGGGGTGATTTCAAAATTTCTGTCAAAGAAATTTAGTAAAAATCAATGAGAGAATGGAGATTTTTGGGATTGTAGGGGAGAGATGCTGAGAGAAAAACATAACAGGGGTTTAAGGTCACTATAGTGAATGGGATTGGCTTCAATGTTTATATTTATAGTATAGCACTATGCATCGATGTGGCATCGAAGTGAAAGGTTAAGAGTCACTAATGCATCGATTACATTTTAAATTTGTTCATTAGGTATTCATATGTGCATCATGTGACATCAGTGTATTTATGAGTGTTGTTATTCATATCGGAGTTGTAATCAATGTATCCAATGGTTTTAAGAAAAATAAAATTTTCAACCTTACCAAAACTTTAAAGAATAAGCTACATCGAAGTATACATTGATGCTTGGGATAAAAATACACATGCATCGATTTATACATCAGTGCATATAAAAAGAAGGAATAAGATGCATCAATTACTACATCAATTAGTATGTGAAAAGTTTTAGTTTTTCTAAAGTATTTTCTTAAAGTTTTAATCAAAGGATTATTTCAAATTACTCCATGTTTCAGGCTGTTTCTCTATTCCTGTAAAATAAATTTAGCAATACCTCTGAAGCTTAAGTTAATATTTGTAAAATACAAGTCAAACATAAGAAATCAGCAGATATTCAGAAAATTAAAGGGGAGTATATCACAATTCATTTAGCAACTTTTGTATAGAAAGCTACTTTCTCTTCCCTCACATAAATGTGTAAAATTGAAATCAAATAAACTTGGCTGGTACCCAGTAAGATTTGGTTCCAAATTTGTTAGCATTGAAAATAGAACTTCTATTAGATCTTACAATAGTAGCATTTGAATTAGACAAATATACCTTAGGCAACCAAACCAGCTTTTCATTGGGTTTCAATACATATGTTCTATTTTTATATGGACAGTATCTAATATGGTGGCCCTGGTGATTATAATAATAGTAGGTAATTTGTTTGGGATTCCTGTTTGATCTATTCCTTTTGTATTGCTTAAATCCTAAGCCACTCTTATTTTGAAATTCCTTTTGATTATCTAGTAAATTATTCAATTTTGCATTGTTGTTTGAAAATCCTTGCAAATCTTTGTTCAATCTTTCTATTTCAGACTCGTAGGACTCACAGTACTTACAAGTATTGTTCTCACTCACCAAGTTTTCAGCTAGGATGTTTAGATCAACATTTTCTTTTTCAGTTAGTTCAATCCTTTTCAGCAAATCTTCATTGCTAATTTTCAATTGTTCTAACTCCTTATTAACTTTCTTTAATTCTTCCTGAGTCTCAAACAATGCCTCATGCATTTTTATGCACAATTTAGTAAGATCTTCATAAGATTCATTATCAGAACTAGTAAGACCATCAAAGGATTGATCATGCAAATTATTAGCCTCTTCTGAGTCAGTTACATAAGAATTGCAATAGAAAACTAGAAACTTTTGAACCTTTAGGTTTTCATGCTT
This sequence comes from Saraca asoca, assembly GCA_026873985.1. Lineage (NCBI taxonomy): Eukaryota > Viridiplantae > Streptophyta > Magnoliopsida > Fabales > Fabaceae > Saraca > Saraca asoca. Next base: position 7,193 of record JANHAO010020394.1, on the reverse strand, counting down.
TGCCAAGAGACAATGTTGTTATTCTTCTTCTTCTTCTTTATGTTTATCTCCATCTTTGCATCCATAGGTGACTTCAAGCATATTTAACATTTCTTTCCTTGTCTTACATCCTAAAATCTTAGAAAACTCATCAGCAGATGTAGCACTAAAAGTAATCCATTTTAATTTGGAGGCAAAAGAGTGATTTCTTTCCTCTTCATTAGTCCACAACAATCTGGAGCTTTGTTCAAGAATTCCATTCATAAAGATCATGGGGTATTCATAACTAATTTCTAAAATTTTTAGCATATCAATATCCAGAGCCTCAATAAAGATTTTAAATTTAAACTTCCAAAAATAAAAGTTTTTAGAATTAAAGAAAGGTGTATCATTCAATAATGAACTATTAGAAAAAAAAAGAGGTAAATTTGAATCCATTTTTTTAAATTAAACAAAGGTGTATCAAGAGCCAAAGCTTTGATACGAACTGTCAGGTCCCCAAAGAATGGTGGGTAAAAAAAATATTGCAAAAATTAACAATGCAGAATCTAAGTGGATCTTGCCTTTTTCTCGTTGGAAAATATGTATACACCTTTGTTTTCTTTTAATAAGATATATAGAGGATTGATAATCAGTAATATAAAATTGGCAGATGTTAAAAATTAATAACAGGAGTAGTAAAGTATAGATATAGAAAAGAAAAAAAATTAAGACACAGATTTTTAAAGTGGTTCAACTTAATTTGAAACCGCAATTTAAGTCTACTCCACTTGATCTTTCTCAATCGAAAGACCTCTTGAATTAAAAACAATAACTATTAGGATTGATAGGCTCTTGAAATGCCAATCTTTACAACAAACACACAAGAATTTGATAGGTTTCTTGCTAACTTAGAGGAATTACAATAGGCTTTTGTAAACCTATATAGATTTCTAATTCCTGGAAATCTTAAATAAAAGAAATAGAATAGGAAAGGGATTAAAATACAATACCAGTGTTTAAGATGAATATCTCAAACAAACTACAATAATCTTAGGTAATCTTTGATCCCATAAGCTTGAAAAAATCTTAGAGAATTGATGAAGTAGAGAGAAAATTGTGTTTTTCTCTTTCTCAAATAGTTTCGCATTGAATAATGTAGAAAAGTTGTGTGAAAATGTTTATATGGAGAAGGCAGTTAGGCTTGAATAATTGTTGTAACCACCTGTAATAGAATAACCTATTTTTAGTTGTTGCATCAAAGTAGCATCAATTACAGTCTGTTATTCACTAACTTATCGATGTGTAATCAAAGTATATTCTGTTGTTCACAGCCTTCACATCAATTACCACATTGAAGTAACAATAATTCTAAACCTTTGGTAAAATTGTTTTCTTCATGCATCAGTGTGACTTTGATTACCATATGAACTTTTTCATATGTTCTTCAATGCATCAAAGTCACATTGATTCAAGATGTAAAAAAAGTTTTATAAAGAGTTGTTTTCTTCAAAGAATTTTTCTACTTCATTGTTTAGTTAAAAAAACATTTGGATTAAACATCATATGAGGTTATTTACAAAAGATCCTATCAAAGAAATAAATCCTAATAACTAATCTTGATTCTCTTGCATTAGAGTTATTGATGATGATGAAATTCGGTTCGTATGAAGGACCCGAACTTCAGCCAATAGGGAGGAGTTCTGGTACCAAATACTACCTCTGAAGTGTGAAAGAGAAAGGACCAAGAGGGAGAAAGGGAAAAGAAGCAGTATGTTTACATGGTTCGATGAAATCTGCGCTGTTCTAGACCCTACGTCCATGACAGAGATTTTATTGATGTCAAATAATTCGTAGAGTTTCTACTTACAAGACTTGATCCCCCTTTCTCTTCTAACAATACAATCCTATTTATAGAGGAAGGAAGAGTTACATGCATTAATTACTAGCTACAGTGGTGTTACATCAAACTATAAATGAGAAAAGATAGCAAAATGGGCTATAATTTGGCTACTGTAGAAAGTAGGCTACTGAATGGTCTCCCTAGGTTAGTGGTAGACTTGTGTCTCCTGCTCGACGTCTTGATCAAAGGATTCCTAGCTCGGAGGCGCCGCGGGATCTGTCATAGCGAGCTGGGTGCCACTGTAGCGAGGAAGCGGGCTTGGAGTGATCAACTGGTCCACGATCTGGTCTTGTAATTTCTTTGCTGGGTAGTCCCTCATGGGGAAGGCTGTTTCTTGGAATACACCTGGATGCCCTTGTAGCGTCATTGGTTTGTGACGAGCGAGGCGAGGCTAATGTCAGGAGTACTTTGCTATTGCCATTTTCTGATTGGTGAAGCAAAGCCTATTAGAGGCTTCTTGTCAAAATGAGGGGCTTGTTCTTCGTTGCGCTTGGGGATTCGTCCTCGTGAGGCCACTTTTATATATGTATAACATAAGTCCTCCAACTCTCAGTTTACTTTACGGACTGGCAATTACAAATTTCTGAGGCTTGGTCCGTATCTCTAGTCAGTGTCCTTCTTTGATCAAGACATCTTGTCAAATGTCTTTCCATTCTGCTTTAGGCTATGCCTTCTTCTGTTTGCTATTTTTGACCTTTGGCATGGCATTGCTGCTCGTTTCGAGCAGTCAGATGAAGATCATATTAGATTTTCTCTGGATTCTTCAAAGGGCTAAGCGGGTCTATTTATAGCCTGGGGCATTCTTTTCTTTCATCCTAGAGAAATTCGATGGAGGAGATGAAGAGCCATTATTATCTTGGTGTCTTGGCTTTCGACGAAGCTTACTAAGATGTGGATGGCCTATTACAGAGCGGCGGGAGACATGGATAGCCTGTTGCATGTGGCTTCATCGTGGGATCTGTCAGGTGGGCTCCTGGGAAATCCTGCGGTGACTTCTAGCCACCTTTTCCGACTGTTGCTTGTGGTGCAGCTGCCTGTCCAACCAATTTCCATGACTTTTTGATTTGCTCTGTGTCTGGCTTAGGAGGACATGCCGGAGGAATAAGCAGGAGGAACTTTGGGGCTGCTGTTCTTCTGCGAGCCTGACGACTAGTGGCTGGCCTTTTGGCTGCATTTTACAGGAATCATAGTGCCAAGCTTTCAGTCTTTTTCTCCTGATATGCTGTTGCCTCACTGGGTCAAGGTCTTTTTTGCTGTATGAGCTTTTCTTCTTTTAGATATGGTAATGAATGATTTAAGCATCGTTGTATGTAAGCTTTAATAATTAATAAGAACTTTTCTTCGGCCAATCGGTCGTGCTTCATTTTTCTCTTAGCTGGTTATGAGTGAGAGAGGGGTTGCAAATAAGCCGCGCCCAAGAGATCTTGTTTGAGATATAAGAGATACGTCCATATGAGAGCTATGGGAAATTCATCCGCATGAGAACTGCAGGAAGTTGTGTGAAAGTTATGATAACTTTGTTTTGTTTTAGTTTTTGAAGCCACGAGGTAGGCTCAAGGGCCGTCTTACCCTCGGGCATTGCGAGGTAGGCTCAAGGCCGTCGCACCCTCGATTTTGTTATAACAAGGTGAAAATCGTTTGCCAAAGTGAATTTTGTGAAGTAATACTATAGCGAGGTGAAAGCCGTTCACTGTAGCAATTGTAATATGACATTGTAGCGAGGTGAAAACCATTCGCTATAGCGAGGGGTGAGGTGAAAACCATTCGTCGAAGTAGATGCTGTAGCAAGGTGAAAACCATTCACTGTAGCGAGGGGTGAGGTGAAAACCATTCACCGAAGTAGATGTTGTAGCGAGGTGAAAATCATTCACTATAGTGAGGGGCGAGGTGAAAACCATTCGCCGAAGTAGATGCTGTAGCCAGGTGAAAACCATTCGCTATAGTGAGGGGCGAGGTGAAAAATCGTTCACTGAAGTAGATGTCATAGTGAGGTGAAAACAACAAATTTACAAGGGTGGAGCGAAAACTCCTTTGTCTAAATAGCGTTTAGCTAATCGGCAACTTTCATTCATTTAGCATATGATGACTAGTATAATCGAGCGTTACAGGATCAAAATATGGTTTGAATGGAGGGCTTAGGCTCTTGGGTGATAACTCGCTGAGCCTATTGAGTGCACTGTCCAGGTGGTCCTGCCATGTAATCTTATAGTCGGCCCCTTCTGATGAGGCCTTCAATGACATTTTTCAGTGCATGGCACTCTGAGGTGGTGTGCCCAGCCTCGTTATGGTAATCACAAAATCTGTTTTGATCTTGGGACTTGGCAGGAGTCTGCATTGGTCTAGGCTTTCTGAAGTCCTCGTTATGCCTTTCTACGGCAAAGATTTTGTCCTGTGTGTCTAACAGGATGTTATAGCACTTGAAGTGGCCTTCGGGTCGTTGAGGTTTTGCTTTCTTTGTGAGATGAGGAGTGGGGTTGTTGTGACTCTCGCTACTCCTCCTTTTATCCGCGGTGGGACCACTATGGCCCGCTTTATGCTTAGGTTCCTCCATTCCGAAGGTTTCTTCCCATCTTATTTATTTGGTTACCCGATCATAGAACTCGGTGAGGTCTCGGGCGGGGGACTTGTAGAGGCTTCTGTACAACTTGCCATCTTTGTGAAGTCTCGCTGAGATGGCCATTAGGATGCTCTCCTCTAAAGGGTTCTATGGAGTGAGCCTCGAACTTGAATCGGGTCATATAGTCTTTGAACGACTCATCCTTACGCTTAAAAATCATTGCAAGATGGCAATGAGGTGCGAGTTGCTTCTTCAATGCTCGGTATTGGTTGACAAATTTCCTTTGACATTCCTCCCAGCTGTTGATGCTATGCGCAGGGAGGCATCTGAACCAAGCATGAGGTATTGCCCCCAGCATGGCAGGAAAAACATGGTATTTCACTAGGGGATTAACCGTCTGGAGGTCCATCGGAGTATTAAACATGTCCAGGTAGTCGCTTGGGTCGCTATTCTCGTTGTATAGCAGGGTAGCAGACACTTTGAGCTTTTGCGAAAGAGGTTGCTTCTCGATCTCTGCAGTAAATGGTGAGGTTTTCTCATAGCAAGGTTAATTGCTTTGAGGTTGTGGGGGCTCCTCTAGCTATTTCAGCCTTTGGAGAACCTCTTCCATTGCTGGATGCTGATCTTCGTGCTGAGAGGCAGAGCTTTCTACTCGCTATGAACCCCCCAGCCATTGACTATTGCAATCGTCGCGGACTTCTCTCTGAGCTTCTTCATGAAGTTACTAGAGTTGTGCCATGACCTCTTCTTGTCTTTGGGCATTCTGTGCTTATGCTTGAGCAAGCACCTTGACAGTTTTAGCCATCTCTCTGACTGTGTTTTCAAGTGCCGATCAGGCATTTGAGCCTCTTGAGTTTTAGGTGACGGTGTGCTACTAAGAAGCTGGAGCTATAGAACTCCGAGTCATTCTTCCTTTGGCCATGGTTAGGTTGTATTGGAAACTTCAGAAAGCAAATGGTCCCCACAGATTGCGCCAAAATGTTGACGATGAAATTTGGTTCGTATGAAGGACCCAAACTTCAGCCAACAGGGAGGAGTTCTGGGACCAAATGCTACCTCCAAAGTGTGGAAGAGAAAGGACCGAGAGGGAGAAGGGGAAAAGAAGCAGTATGTTTACGTGGTTTGGCGAAATCTGGGCTGTACCGGACCCTACGTCCATGACAGAGATTTTATTGATGTCAAATAATTCACAGAGTTTCTACTTACAAGACTTGATCCCCCTTTCTCTTCTAACAATGCAATCCTATTTATAGAGGAAGGAAGAGTTATATGCATTAATTACCAGTTACAGTGGTGTTGCATCAAACTATAAATGAGAAAAGACAGCAAAAGGGGCTACAATCCGGCCACTATAGAAAGTAGGCTACTGAATGGTCTCCCTAGGTTGGCGGTAGACTTGTGTCTCCTACTCGATGTCTTAATCAAGGGATTCCTGGCTCGGGGGCACCGCAGGATCTACCGTAGTGAGCTGGGTGCCACTGTAGTGAGGAAGCGGGCTTGGAGTGATCGATTGGTCGACGATCTGGTCTCGTAATTTCTTTGCTAGGTTGTCCCTTATGGGGAAGGCTATTTCTCAGAATACACCTGGATGCCCTCGCAACATCGTTGCTTTGTGAAGAGCGAGGCGAGGCTGATGTCAGGAGTACTTCACTGTTGCCGTTTTCTGATGGGCAAAGCGAAGCCTATCGGAGGCTTCTTGTCGAAGCGAGGGGCTTGTTCTTCGTTGCGCCCGGGGATTCCTCCTCGTGAGGCCACTTTTATATATGCATAACAATTGTATATCTTTGAGAATCCTAAAAACAAAAATAGAATAGGCAGTGAAATATGATAATGACATATCAAAAAATTGATTTTCAACATAAAAACTAAGAAGTGTGAATGACTTAGACTAATAAGTCTAATAGTTATGTAATGTTTGACTTGTTTAAATTGCCATATGAAATATTAACATATGATATTATGAGATTGGAATACATAATGAACCAAAAAAGGTGACTTGTGGCTATGAGAGCTTAACTTAGCATAATACATTGGGAAGATTATGATATGATCATCCTCATGGGTGGATTTCTATTATTCAATATTTGCTTATGAAAATTTACATGAGAAATGGCTATCCAGTTGAGGTATGATTGCTTGTATATACATATATATCTTTTGTTGTTTAATAAGTTTATAAGTTTGGTATGTTTTGTTCACTGAGTCCCAGACTCATTCTTCTGTAGATTATTTTTAAGATTCTCAAGATTATCACCAACCATATCCCTACAAAGTAAGAATGGATAAGAACTCGATGGAAATCACCACTGACACTTTCACCACCATAATCTCAAGCCCCTTAGGATCATATCAAATAAACATCCATTACATCATCATCTTAAATTTACTAGGATGCAAAGTTCTTCATGACATTAAGATCTTCCCACTAGAACCACCCAATGTACTCTTAATGATGACCTTAGGATGGTTTGACCTTAAAGGTTTACCATCTAGATGAAAACAATTTTCCTAAACCCCTTTTGAAAAACTTGTAAAGAGTAAAGGCCATATGGCTTAGTTATACTAATCTATGCTTTTGATGTTAAGATAAGACATAGGTTAATTTAACTTCTTTTAGATGTCCTATTTTGAAAAGTGCATAGGATAGTTTTGGAAAGGGTTCCTAGGATTTAGGGAAGATAGAAGTTGTTATTGTTAACCTTAAAGGTGAGATTGTTTAGTTTAAAGAAAATCCTCACTCTAAATTGTTTTGATGTTGAAGAACAAATTTATTTT
>JANHAO010020393.1:0-12863 GCA_026873985.1 Saraca asoca | reverse complement strand
TGAAGACCTTATTGTTAATAATGTCTCCTATATATGTTTTTTCCAACTTTTTTTATTTTTATTTTTTGAAAAAATAAAAAATTTAATTTTTTAAAATTTAGTGTTTTTTATTTTTTTTATTTTTCTTAAAAAAAATTATATTTTTTCAGATGATTATTTATCAAAAGTAACTTCACATGATAGAAAATTTAAAATTTTAAATAAAATTAATATAAAATAATCAAATAATATATCACAATTAATTATATATTAATTAAAATTTTAATAAAAAATAAATTTTTTTCATAAATAAAAAATTTAAATGCTAAATTTTAGAGAGATTATATTTTTTATTTTTTAAAAAAAGAAAACAAAAAATTAAAAAAAGCTGGTCCCAAAAAAATTTAAAAAAATAAAAAAGAAGAAAATTTCAAAAAAATTTAAAATATATAGATAAAAATAAGATAGAATAGGGAAGAAGAAATATAAAAAAATTCAAGAAAAATATAAAAAGAAAAAGTGAAAAAGAAGAAAAAAATTTTCATAACCTTTTTCCTTTTTTTTGGGCCAGCCAAATACATCATGCCTGTTTTTAAATGGTTCACTTGCTTCTCTTTTAGGATTTTTTTTTCTTTTATTTTTTTTTTCTTTTTTCTTTTTATATTTTTTTGAGAAATTTTTTTTATATTTTTTCTTTCTCAATCTATTTTATTTTCTTTTTTTTTTAATTTTTTTAGAATTTTTTTTTTACATTTTTCTTTTCCTAATCTATCTTTTTTTCTTTTTTTTTAAAAAAATTTTTTGAATTTTTTTTTGTTATGAGTATTTTAGGAACAATGCAAAATGGGCTGATAAAAACGTAATAGAAGATAAGTCCAACCAAAAGGGGCTCAAATTGTCCTAGAGCTGAGGTCGCTTAATAAAGGCATCCATTTGCCAGTCACGAACTCAGGATGCAGGATAAGACCAAGATTCCAGCTCGTGAAGTATGGGTCGTGGCTCGCTAGTCAAAAGGTTCTACCCCAGCCAATCACCAGAAAACTCATCTCAGATTGAACCAAAGAATGAGATCAACCAGCACAGTCAACAAATTGTCCAGCACAAACTCAAACTTCCAAGTGAGCTACCTCAAACATTAGGTACAGAATGTCGAGGTCTAGTCAGCACCCAGAGGCATATTTTTCTAACTGACAAGTCAGCCCCCAAAATCGATACATCAGCATCCAAAAATCTATAGTAAAATACCCAGCATTTATTGCCCACAACGATGAAAATGATAGTTTTACAAATTTGTCAAATTACACTTGTAATCCTCTTTATTTCTATAAATAAGAGGGAAGAATTATTGTAATGGAGATAATGAAAAATACATACAAAAACTTTGCCGGAATAATGAGTGATTGTAATGTTACCCTGAGAAACCATTACTCAAAAGTAAATATAAACCACAGTGGACGTCGGGGTCACATTGACTTTAGCTGAATTACGATAAAAAGCTCATGGTGCCTATTGTCCTTCTTTTCTCTCTATCTACTTCTTGTTTACATTTGCTTCCATAACTTGCAGTTTGGGGATTATAGAATTGTTCTAGTTGCCTAAGATTTGGGCTTATCAAATTTCACTATCAACATTTTAGTGTTAAAAGAAAGGCCCCAAATTACTTCCTCTTTTTCTGTGATTTACTAAACAAATACAATGGCAAAAGCAAGAACTACCAAAAGCACTGAAGCTGCCATTGACCAGTCAAAAGGTCATGCACAACAACAATAAGAAGTGCTACTAGTCGGAGGCTCTGTCCTCCCTGCTATAGGTGCTTTTGCTGCCCTCGTAACAAGTTTCGTCACTGGCATGACACCACTGACCCTTCACCAACGTGTCACCTTTGGAGCTGACAGAATAAGAGCATGGCACCAATGCCAGAAAGCGGTTGAGAACACTGTGAAGGAGTTGGCCAATTTGGTGAAGGCACAAGCGCAGGCACAGGCCCAGGGCACATGAAGACAAGTTGAGGTTGTTCGTCCGAAGGAGAAGTCCAGTAGCCAAGAGCTCAATAAGAGGGGCCTATTAAAGTAGAACATCAGCAAGTTGACTCAATCCACTTGTCCAATTCACAACTAAGGTCAGAAGTCCATCAAGCTCACAAAGATGAAAAAGATGATCAACGACATGAGAGTTCTTGTCGCAAAGGAAGCTTGAACGAGACTAATCATAGACATAGGTTGGATCGCTACTCACCTGGTCATGAACATAACAGGAGGCGTAAGGCCTCAAATCGCCACTCCCATGATCAAGGAAGTGACAGGAGTCAGCGAACCATTAGCCATCGGTCCGAGACTCAGGACCCAATGATGGAAAAGCTGCTTTAGAGGGTGCAACAATAAGAGAAAAGACCCATAGCTCAGAATAGCTAAGATAGTTATAAGAAGAGGATGCCATTCACTAGAGAAATTGAAATAGAACCTCTTCCTCATAGATTCAAGGTCCCAAACATCCCATAGTATAATGGAGATAACGAGTCGTATAACCACTTGAACGTGTTTAATGTCTAAATGGATCTCCAAACTACCAATCCGTTAGTCAAGTATCGTGTTTTCCTTGCCACCCTCAGGGAGATATCCCAAACATGGTTCAGGAGCCTCCCAGTCCGCAGTATCCACAGTTGGAAAGAATGCCAGAGGAAATTCCTCAACCAATACAAGGCACACAGGAGACAGCTCATCCTATCCTGCCACTTGGTAATGGTCTTTCAACGAAATGATGAATCACTGAAAAACCACATCACCCAATTCCGATGCTAGGTCAGCAATGTGGAAAACCTGCCAAATAAAAGCATCCTTACAACTATTTCAACTGGACTTCAAAAGGATGGGAATTTGTATAAGGATATATACAAGTCTCCAGTGAAGGATTTGAGTGAATTTTATGAGCAAGCCACCAAGGAGATAAGGTGGGAAGAAATATTTGGTCCAAAAAAACCTAGCCAGAAGGATGAGGCAAGTGGCCCCATTTGGAGCAAAAAGAAACCTGGTGGCAGGAATAACAGTCAGGGCTAAAAGGACTGTTCTGGTGGTTAGGTCATAAAAAAGGTGAGGGGTAAGTGACCTCAATGCCAAGGTTGCTACAATAGCTACACAGTCCTATTGGACACTCCAAATAGGATCTTTGTAACAAAGAAGAATAAAGAGGACTTCAGGAAACTCAGGCCTATAAGGGCTCCTGTCAAATGCAGAAATGGGAATAAGTTCTGTCCCTATCATGACGAGGTCGGACATAATACTTCGAAATGATGGGCACTCAAAGATGCCATTAAGGACTTAATTAAGAGAGGCCACTTGAGGGATTAAGTAGTACAACCCGTGAGATAGTGACCTTTACAGCTTCAGCAACCAGCATAGCATCAGCACTAGCAGACCCTAGAGCATGAAGAAGCACCCTCGATGAGGACCATATTCACCATTCACAGTGGGCCTCATATTGTTGGCACCTCGAACACATCACATGACCGTTATGTGCAAGCAATGGGACACCTCTTACTCATAAGCTATGGAGAACATGAAAGACTCGCTAAGAAAGCTAGAACAGCCTCGAGGAGTATCGTGTTCACAAAAGAAGATGTATGAGGAATTCACACTCCTTATAACGATGCACTAGTCATCTGAGCCAAGATAGGCAATGCCAAAGTGAGGAGGACAATGATCGATAGTGGCAGCTCAGTCAATGTAATGTACCAAGGATGCTTTAATCAGATGGATGTGAGCACAAACCAATTAAGTCCTTCCCCTGAGCCCCTCTACAACTTCACAAGGGATGAGATATTGCCAGTGGGATAGATTAGACTCCTACTTACTTTAAGGGAGTCAGACTGTCATGCTACTACCATGACAGACTTTTTAATCATAGATTGTCCCTTGATTTATAATGTGGTATTGGGATGACCCACGATAAATGATCTGGACATGATTACGTCAACTAGGATGTTCACCATCAGATTCCTAACCCCTAATGGAGTCACATATGTGTAAAGATAACAATAGGTAGCCCGGCACTACTACGAAGACGCGGTCAAGCTTGGGAAGCAAAGGAAAAAGGTACATGTGATTTCTGATGGAGAGTCACAAGGTGGAAAGCCATAAGCCATGAGCACCATAGAGGTCAGCCATAACCTTAACCCCTGCAAGCTAGACACGTAATGAACTAGTGGTCCTGTGGAAGAGATCGAAGATGTGTTGGTCAGTAAGGAAGATGTAGAGAGATGCCTCAAGTTAGGAAAAAGCTTACCTCTAAATGTGAAAACATAGTTGACTAAGTTTCTTAAGGTGAATCTAGACATCTTTGCCTGGAACCACGAAAACACGGTGGGGATCGACCTTAGGGTTATGACACACAAGCTTAATATCAACCTTCGACATAAACCAGTTCACTAAAAGAGAAGACCAATGATTACTAAGTGCTACACCGTATTAAAAGAGGGGGTGCATAAGCTTTTTGCGAATAAGTTTATTTGAGAAGTTTATTAACCCACTTGGGTAGCCAACCCTGTCCTCAGAAAGAAGAAAAATGAAAAATAAAGGACCTGTATTAACTTTATAGGCCTCAACAAAGCATGCCCAAAGGATGGTTTCCTCTTGCCAATGATTGATCAACTCATGGATGCAATGGCAGCGCACGAACTCCTCAGCTTTATAGATGCTTCCTCAGAATATAACCAAATCCCTATGGCTATGCAAGATGAGGAACACATCTCATTTATCACTAACCACCGATTATACTACTACAAAGTAATACCTTTTAGACTTAAGAATGCGGGGGTAACCTATTAGCGGTTGGTTAATATAATGTTTAAAGATCAGACTACTAGAATGATGGAGGTGTACATGGATAACATGTTGGTAAGGTCTGAGCAGCTTGCCAATCATGTCCATGATCTAGAAGAAATATTCCAAATCCTAAGGAAGTACCAAATAAAGCTAAATCCTCATAAATGTGTGTTTGGGGTCATTTTAGGAAAGTTCCTTGGCTTCATGGTGAATAGCAGGGGGATCGAAGCAAATCTTGAGAAGATTAAGGCTCTTGTCAACATAAGACCCCCCATTAGGCCTAAGGACGTACAGAGATTAAACAACCATGTCACAGCGTTGAGCAGATTTATTTCCAAGGTGACGGATAAATGTGTGCCTTTCTTTGACATGCTAAAAAAGGCAAAGAAGTTCAAATGGATGCAACAATGTGAAGTCACCTTTCAACAGCTCAAACAATACCTCGAGTAGGCTCTACTTTTGTCCAAACTGAAAGAGGGTGAGAAACTAATCATCTATTTGGGAGTATCCCAATATGCCCTCAGTGTGGCTCTAATACGAGAAGAAGTTGGAGCTTAGTTCCATATCTATTACTTGAGTAAAAGACTGTTGGACGTTGAAACAAGGTATTCATCCATGAAGAAACTCACCTACTGTCTAGTAATTGCATCAAGAAAGTTGCGACCCTATTTTCAAGCATATAGCATAAAAGTACTTACACAGTTTCCACTTAGACAAGTCTTGTAAAAGACAGATGTCTCTAGCCATCTTCTCAAATGTGCAATCGAGTTAGCTCAGTTTGATATTGAATATAGGCCCAGAACAATTATCAAAGGACAAGCCTTAGCAGACTTCATTATGAAATTCACTGGACCCATACAAGAGAAAATAGGGACTTTAGAAACTACATGCTAGGAATTGTATGTTGATAGGTCATTAAGCAAACAAAAGGCCAGGGTAGAAGTACTTCTCATTAGTCCTGAGGGCATAAAATCCTCTACATGTTAAGGTTCAACTTCCAAACCATGAATAACAAGGCTGAATATGAAACGTTGTTAGCTAGACTGTGATTGGCAAAAAAGGTATGAGCTGAAAGCTTGAAGATTTTCAATGATTCCTAGCTTGTTATTTTCCATGTACGAGGAGAATATCAAACTTGAGGGTCAAAGATAACTACCTATCTCCAAAAAGTACAAGAGTTACTAAGCTTGTTTTAGCACTTCAAAATCAATCAAATACAACAAGCCTAGATTGCACATGCTGATGCCCTAGCTCGCCTAGCGACAACGAAAGATGCTAACTTCCTGGGGGTAATCCCAGTGGAATTCCACTCATCCTTGAGTATAAAACAAAGGGATACTGTGATGGCAATTGCCATGGCCTAGGACTCGTGGATGGGCCCAGTTATTGATTACTTGTAGAATGACAAACTGCCAGAAAATAAGCTCGAGGCATGGTGATTACAAGCTCGAGCGACTAAATATTGCATCTATGATGATGTATTGTACAAAAGAGGATTTTCAACTTTGCTCCTAAGATACATTGATGGTCAGGACTGTGATGTTGTCCTAAAAGAAATTCATGTTAGCCATTGCGAAAATCATGTTGGGGCTATCTTTAGCTCAAAAGGCTCTCCATCAAAGATTCTATTGGCCCATAATGAAGTAGCACATTATTGATCTTATTAAGAAATGTGACAAATGCCAGAGATTCATGAAGATCCCGTGAGACCCACCAACCTACTTGTAGCAGATGGTTAGTCCATGGCCCTTCGCGATATGGGGCATAGACCTAATTAAACCACTCCCTACAGCTCACAAAAATTGCAAACATACAGTAGTAGTTGTGGATTATTTCATCAAGTGGGTGGAGGCAAGGAACTCGTGAAGATCTCTTCCGCAAAGATTGAAAAGTTTGTCAAGAGTAACATCATTTATAGATTTGGAGTCCCTCAACAAATTGTAATTGATAATGGGACCCCGTTCAATAGTGAGCCATTTATCAAGTTTTGTAGTGAACTCAAAATCACAGAGAGCTTTTCGGCTATAGACCATCCACAGGCCAATGGACAAGTCGAGGCTATTAATAAGATCATCAAATAGATCTTGAAAAAGAGGCTGAAGGCCAAATAAGGAGCATATGTAGACGAGCTACTGAAAGTGCTCTGGGCTTATAGAACCATAGTTTGTAGCACCATAGGAGAAACTCCCTTCTCGATGGTATATGTATAATACCTGAAAAATTAGGAAAAATAACAAGGAAAATTGAAATAAAATTTTGAATTTGGAAATGACTAAACTGAAAAATCGACCAGGACTAAACTGAAAAATTCAGATTTTGGGTGGGGCAAATTCTGAAATAAGGAAAAGAGGAGGGGCCAAAGTGGAAAATTTGGCCTGTGACCGGCCCAGTTGATTTTCGATCTCCCCCAAGTTGATATTTTGGGCTAGTTTCGGGAAGAAGAAGACCCACGAAGGGGCTTCGGGTCTCCTTAGTCCTTTCCAAATTCAAAATTTTATTTCAAATTTCCCTTTTTATTTTTCCTAATTTTTCGGGTATTATGATATGGATCCGAGGCAATGATCTCAGCAAAACTTGAAGTGGCATCACAACAAAGAATAACTTTTAATCCAGATGACAACAACTAACTGCTCATTATGAATCTCTACCTAATATAAGAGACAAAGGAAAGAGCTCACTTTAGTGTCATGACCTACCAGTAACAGGTTGCGAGATACTACAACCAAAAGGTATGAGCTTGAAACTACAAACCTGATGATCTTATTCTATGCCTCGTTCTCCCTGGAGCTCACAAGGCCAACTAAGGGACCCTAAGACCAAATTGGGAGGGCCGGTACCTCGTTAAGAAAGTCATTGGTAATGAGGCTTATCATCTGGTGGACATAGACAGGACAAAATTCCCTCAAGCTTGGAATGCTGAGCATCTCCGCCCATACTATCAGTAGGGACTTGAATTTTGTAAATTATTTTAGAAAATTAGTGAAAACACTTAAGTGTTTCCTCAACTCTATATGCATGCATTTGATTGTTTCTGAATAAAACCTCAATAAACTCTTACACGGGAAGCAAGTTATGTAATAGACAAAGGGTGTTAGTTAAAGTGCAACCCATTGAGTATTTATTTTCACATAAATTCACCAAGTTAAGCATATAGGGCATTTGAGTATAAAGATTGAGAGAAAACAAGTAGGAATAACGTAGAAACTCATTTGATGTTGCCCTTAACGGAGTAAATTTATACAAAGTCCAGAAACAAATGCAAAATTCAAGAAAGGAAATACAAAGTTACAAAAGATCATAGCCTACTGGATCTTCGAGAACTGGGCCTTTTTGGGGCAAAAGGTCAATAGGAGGAACAATAGGGTCACCCATCACATGATCTCTAGCAGCTTCCATAACTCATGAACCGTTCTCTTTTTGGGTAGCACCCTCGACAAAAAGAGCTTCAGTTGTAGGCTTTGCATCTTTTTTGGAAGATCTGGCCTTAGCATCCCTCTTTTTGAAGCATTCAACAGCTTCAAGGGCATCCTTTCCAAAAAAAGGAGAAGTCCATCTCTAGATGTTGCTCCCATAAGGTGTAGAAGGAAGAGGAGTTAGTTTTGGATTCTGCCTTCTTTGTTGCCTCCACAACTAGCAAGGTAGTCTCTACTTTAACCATAGCAACCTCCTCCCTGGCCACTTTTAGCCCTTTCGTAGCAACCTTGGCTCGTTGCTCTGCCGCTTTAGCTCACTGCTTCGTTACCTTAGCTCATTATTCCACTATCTTACCTCACTTTATAGCCAGCTCGACTCGTTGAAGAGACAAGTCTAGATCGATCCTCGCTTTTCTTAGGTCATTGACTGCCCTGCCAAGGTCCACTACGATAGCCTCACGATTCACCACTTCCCGAGATAGGGCTACCTCAGCGTCCTTGACTTTTTCCCTTAACTCTAACACCTCAGTGGTGATGGTAGCCAGATCATCCACAAGACTTGCCTTCTCCTCAACTTGAGCTTGAAGCATCTTGTTCAGCTTCATCATTATGAGCGAGTTCTGAGGAAATAGATAGTCAAGTCAGATTATGAAGAAAGTAGAAGGATTGGGATAAAAAGATTCTACTTACTAGTAGACTAAGACAAGACGTATAACTTACCAATCCTCCAGTTGAGGAGTCTTCTGATTCCAATACTTTGATCTTGTTGCAAGGCCCCAAGATCATGTTGACATTATCCAAAAGAAGGTTGAGATACTCCTCTGTCCTTAGGCTGAGTTTAGTAGGCTGCTCCTTAGCCTCGACCTCTAACCCTACTCACTTTCGGGCTGGAACAACTTTTTTCTTCCTTTTATCCTTCTTTAATTTCTTGGCGGGGGCTTTGAGGCGAAGGCAACCTCAACTACGGAAACCACCTCAAGATATGAGGAAGAAACTAGCTCCTACAAAGGTGTTGCTGCCAAGGTCGAAGGTTAGCTTTCAACAGTAGGGGTACATCAACATCAAGAGTCGGTGAGGTCTCCTCATCAAGATTAGGTGGCGGCCTCCTGATGATGAGCTTCATTATATTTTTGTAATCCTTAAAATTCGCTGGGCTAATCTCCTTAACCCAGTGGACTCCTATATCCCTAGTGAGCTCAGTACCTAAAGTCGGAATGAGCTTGTGGGAGCACAGAAGACCCTCGTCAAAATAGAAGTCATTCTAGAGATCGTCCAAAACAGTGATCTGATCTAAAACCCCAAGCTCCTCGGCCTCAAGGGTTGGTTTCTTGCTAGTTCTATCTACAAAAATGAAAAGTGTTAGAATCAGAAAAATGAATGTAAATAACTCATCAAACTCACACGTCCTCAACTCGCTCACCAGGAGTAAGGACGAAATCAAAATTTTTAAGGTTGCGTAGGGATGGACAGGATACATAAAACCAACAGGTTTTATAATTCCCCACATTAGATTTGCCTTTGGCATCACCCTACTGTAAGATTTTCTTGTGCTTGATTAGTTGAGCTAAGAGATAATAAATCCCGTCCAATAAGCTGGCAGTTCTAATGCTGTACAAGTAGCAAAGAACCTCGGTTGATGGAAATGGGAGATTGTTCCTCAGATATATTAGTACTAAGGAAGTGAGCTAGGCATAAGAGTTCAGGGTAAGCTGTAACGAGCAATGTTTAACTTTATTCAGAAAGTTAATGATGTATGGATGCACTGGGAACCTAAACCCAGCAGTAAGGTGTTGGTGGCTAATAACAATGAACCCCCGGGGTGGATAAGTAGCATAATCGTCTGGGGAGGGCTCCATGACATGACATCCTTTGGGGAGCCAAAATGTCTGCATCATGGTTAGTGACTTCCTATTTAGTGACTTCAGTGTTTGTAAGCTACCATTTACATGAAAAAGAATGGGTGGTCAAGTCACTGAAGGTTAACCATACTAAGAAAACTAAGAAAGGCAATTTCCTGTATGGCAGGCCACACATATGCCTTGGGTCACCACATCTAAAGCCCAGACTCTAAAAGTTAAGGGGGACTCAACCGTTGGGACACTAGAACCCAAAAATTGACGAGGAATTCAAAATAACAATTGAAAACCCTAAAGCCTACTGACAAATCAAACAAGAGAGCCAGACCAAACACATAGAAAATGCATAAGCAAACAACTTCAACCAACATTTCAGATTTTCCAACCATATGCAAACAAGCCTCACACAAACCATAAAACAATAATATATAGAAATCATAGATTAAAAAGAGAAAACTCACTATTTCAACTGAAGAAGAAGGTCTGAGAAGTGCGTAGAACCGACTTTTGGAGGGCGGAACTCAAATCACAAACCTGGTGGATAGGAACAACACCAACAGCAGATAACAGTGAACGAACGCATAAGCTTAACTGAAAGGATGAAGAAGAAGAGTTTGAGAGCTTTGAATTTTAAATGATAAATGAAAGGGGGGAAAGAGTTTTCCTTAAGTTATATTGCACAAAGTCTCACCATTGGATTTGGGAACCCATTGAATAGCCATAATCCAATGGTTTGCTGAACACTAGCTATGAGTTATCGCTAGCTTGGCAAGACACTTACTGAGGTAGAAATAATTACACGGGATAATGGGAGAAACCTAAGAGTCACAGACAAAGTGAGCGAAAGCATGCCAAATGGATCGTGAGATAACAGATCATGAGTAACAGGCTACAACCCCTGACCCTCTCCGCATCCAAGAAGTGCTAGCTAAGGTGTATGCATACGACCTCCTTGGGCACCAAAATCTTGTGTGGACTATGGCACATCCGCGTGATCTATTGAGATTCCACGTCTAAGAAGTACTAGTTGACACACATCCATGCGACCTACTTAGGCATCAAAATCTTACGTGAACCAGGGTGCATCCGTGTGACCTATCGAGACTTCGCATCCAATAAATGCTAGCTGAGGCACATCGGTGCGACTCACTTAGGCACCAAAATCTTACATGGACCAGGGCGTATTCGTGCGACCTACTGAGACTCTACATCCAAGAAGTCCTAGCTGAGGCACATCCATGCAACCTACATGGGCACCAAAATCTTGCACAGACCAGGGTGTATCCGTGCAACCTACCAAGACTCCACATCCAAGAAGTGCTAGCTGAGGCTCGTCTGTGCGACCTACTTGGGCACCAAAATCTTACGCAAACCAGGGTGCATCTGTGTGATCTATTGAGACTCTGCATCCAAGAAGTGCTAGCTAAGGTGCACCATGCAACCCACTTGGGCACCAAAATCTTGTACGGACCAGAGTGCATCCATGCAACCTACCGAGACTTCACGTCCAAGAAATACTAGCTAAGGTGCATTTGTGCAACCTACTTGGGCACCAAAATCTTGCGCGAATCAAGGCGCATCCGTGTGACCTACCAAGGCACTAAAATTTTGTGTAGACTAGGGTACATCCGTGCGACCCATCGAGACTCCATTTCTAATAAGTGCTAACTAAGGCGCATCTGTGTGATTTACCTAGGCATTAAAATCTTATATAGACCAGAGCACATCCGTGTAACCTACCGAGACTTCGCGTTCAAAAAGTGCTAGCTAAGGCGCATCTATACAAGTGCTAGCCAAGGTGCATTCGTGCGACCTACCTAGGCACCAAAATCTTGCGCAGACCAAGGCATATCCGTGCGACCCACTGAGACTCTATGTCCAAGAAGTGTTATCTAAGGTACATTCGTGCGACCCACCTAGGCACTAAAATCTTGCGTAGACCAAGGCACATCCATGCAACCTACTTGGGCACCAAAATCTTGTGCGAATCAAGTTGCATATATGCGACCTACTAAGACTCTGCGTCTAAGAAGTGCTAACTGAGGTGCATCCGTGTAACTTGCTTAGGTAACAAAATCTTGCGCGGACCAGGATGCATCCGTGCGACCTACCAAGACTTCATGTCTAAGAAGTATTAGTTGAGACATATTCATGTGACCTACCTATGCACTAAAATCTTGAGCGGGCTAGGGCACATCTATGCGACCAACAGAAACTGAGAAAACAAGCCTATAACTGACTGAGGAAGAGTTGAATTCTAGCAAGCCTATAGTCATAATACGCAGGAGGATCTAGTTTTTAAGTACCAGATCCTATGAGCAGCGAGTAAGCCAACTCTTCCTCATCCTCTTCCTAAGCTTATAGCTTATTCCCTTACTCGAGTGCCAGTAAAGTACTCGAAAAGCCAAACGATTTACTCAACCGAGCAAGAATGCTGAAGAATCGACCGAATTGGCTTGCCATGCAAGAAAACCAAAAGCAAAGGAAAGAAGCTGCACCATCTGACATGATCAATGGGGAAGGAACGAAGGCATGTAACAAAATTTTCTGGGATCCTCAAAGAGAAATTGTCCATAAGGTCCCCCTATAACAAAACTTTCCAAAATCCTCAGAAAGTGATTGTCGCAGTAGGCTAAACACACCTTGAAGAAGTCTACCAAATGCCTGAGTCACCAGAAACATGGGGGGCTCAGCTAATGCACCTCTTTGGTTA
Source organism: Saraca asoca (assembly GCA_026873985.1). Taxonomy (NCBI): domain Eukaryota; kingdom Viridiplantae; phylum Streptophyta; class Magnoliopsida; order Fabales; family Fabaceae; genus Saraca; species Saraca asoca. The sequence continues at coordinate 85 of JANHAO010020393.1, read as the reverse complement.
CTCTATGGATAAAGAAGAAGGGTTTCTCATACCTTATATAGACTAGTTTGGCTTCACCAAAGAATCCAAAGGATATCCAGCTATT
>JANHAO010020392.1:0-12866 GCA_026873985.1 Saraca asoca | reverse complement strand
AGGACTATTATTTAAAGAATATTAAATAATAAAAATATAAATTTATTAGGTTTAATATTAAAAATTATTTAATATTATATTAATAGATAAATTTTAATATATTAAAATTATCATTTTAATATATATGCATATACTAATTAATTATTTATTTATTATTTATTATATATTACCAAGCTAACGGGTTAATTTACCAGACTAATCCAATAGCCCAATAAAATCAAGTTAACAGGCTAATCCAATAACTCAAAGAATTAACACTTATTAGTCCCAAACGCTTGTCGAGTTGGGTTATTTCGGGCCAGTCCCTTATCAGATCGGGCCAACTGTTATCGTTTTCCGTACCAATTCCAATTCCAGGCCAAATAAAATTATACCAATCCCAACCTAATCTGTTAAACTCAACCCATTTTGACACCTCTACTTCTTTTCATTAATAATATAAAAAATTTTACTTTGACCATTCATGCACTTAATGTTGGTCAAAACTCAAGTTACTGTTACTTATTTTTAATAACGTTTATATTATTTTTTTTAATGATATGTCATCTATAATCTAAAATTTTTTACATGGTCTATGAATCAAATTAATCTTTTATATAAAATCTTGTAATTTTTTTTGTAAAAAAAAATTACAAATGTTTATGAATTATGTGTAGCAAGTATGAAAAAGAATATAACTCCATCATTTAAAATTTTATTAAAGATATTTTAAAATCTTTTATTTGTACAAGAGAAACCTCCCTGTTATAACCTGAAAAAAAAATTTAAAAAAAAAAGTGGACAAATTTGTGCATAATGTGCCTTTTTTTTTTTTTTTGGAAATCCAAGAGCCCTAAAAAGAATTAAAGCATACCAACACAAGAAAAGAAAACTCCTACGGGATCTTGCATAAGCATAGAACCACACCCATTAGGGGAAGAATAAAAACATGAACACCAATATTCAGATTGTTCAGATTACGGACATGTGAGATTGTTCAGACCACGGACATGTGAGGTCAGCCAATCAGCAACATAATTACCCTCCCAATGAAAATGCGAGGCCAGTCAATTAGCAACATAATTACTCTGGCGACAGGAATGCGAGGCCAGCCAATATGCAGTAAAGTCACATGAACAGAAATGAAACCAGCAAGAAAAAGGAGGGGATCCACCTCTTGTAATTGCGCACTCCATCCCCTAATAACAAATACAAGAATATTGTAAGCCTGACATTAACATTTTTCTCCAATAAAAATGTATAACGAGCCACCCTACACCTGATTGAACAAGAATCAGAGTCACAAAATGCAGTGAATCACATCCAGCCCAGCTTGCCATTTGTTGGTAAACAGAGTCTTCAGAGATAATATAACCTCATTCACAATAGTATTCAAAGCAATGGAAGAAGAAAGATTAACTATAGCATAACCAAATATAATTTATATGATTGAAGGAGCAAAGGTTACAAACTGCAGTGATCCATATTCAAATTGCCTGGTATTCAGAGTCTACTGACAAAAGTTAAAAAAACTACAGTGCCTCTTTTATATATGCCTATTTCCCAATAGAAATAGCGCAACTTTGGCTTTGATCTTATTCACTAGACACTAACCTATTGCACAAACAGTCAGGCGCTAGCAGTAGCAGGCTTGAGGATAAGGTTGCACCCAAATGAAATTGTGCAAATCATAAGACCCAAAATTGCCAACGTTCCATATTTCCTGCAAGAATTCCAATTAATTAATCAATTAATTTGGCCAAACCAATCAAATAATCATGACTATGATTTTAGGTTGCGGTTATGCTAGCATCTGCAACTGCAATTCACTGTAATTTTGCACTTCAATAGTCGATTTTATTTGCTTTTCCACTGGACAATTGTGGTTATTGCAATGTAACCTCAATCACGCAGCAACCACAATTTAGAATAATGATTGTGACTTATCCTAACTTTTTATTTCATCAATTATTTGAGATTACATCAATATATTTAATCTTTTGATCCTAAAAGTAGAAAAGGAAAAGGAGCATACCCGATCTTGATACGGTTCTGGGGTTCTCCGGTAGAGTATCCTGTGAAATAGAAATATCTTGCAACAATATAAAGGACTCCAAGCCCAGAACAAATGCAAGGATGCTTCAGTCCTCCTAAAATCATCAGGGTGAAGAAGATAGGCATCATTTCCAATGAATTTTGGTGGCCCCTCTGCTCCCATTAACACAAAGACAAAAGCAAATAACAGAAACAACCCAAAAAATATCGTTAATTCATTGATTGATGGATAAGAACCAAACCAAAACTATGTAAGTATGAATCCAAAAATTCAAAATTGCATTAGTGCAAACCTGAACACAGTTGAAGAGCTTGGCATCTTTGTTTTCAGATTCCAAAGCATAAAGGGTGGGATAAAACACTTCATACCTATTGTGCATTTCAACAAACACTTGTGATCAAATCAACCAGAATAATAGATTCAATCGCACATAACGTACTTCGATAAGAAGAGAGAAGACAAAATTCGTTATATGTAAATGAGTACCTCTTGCGAGCTTTACCCACTTGAAAAGCCATGTAGAAATTGAGGAAGCAGTACAGAACGAGAACGATCGCCACAAAGCCATATTCTTTAGGCAGCAAATCGATTAGTGTAACCATCTTTTCAGATCCCAAACACTGGAAATGAAACAAAGGGCTTGCTTGAGGAATTGGAAAGGAAGCAAAATTAAAGAGAGAATTCCGATAAGGGAGATGATATATATATGGGATTGTGTCACATTGGTGCCACCAAACGAAATCGCTAGAAGACAAATTTTTTTATGGTATTTTATTGCAAAATACTATGTTCCGGACCTTATCGGTGTTTCTGTGGCTGCATCACAAGGTGGAAATTACACATAAATAAATTCGGATTTAGATTCTTATGTTTTTATTGCAATTTTAATTATTTTAATAAAAATATAAACATAAATCTATACTATTTAATAAAAAAAATTATAAGATATTTTTTTAATCATGTCAATATTATTTTAGTAACTTCACATTATCTTTATTTTTAATCAAATTACATTACATAATAATAAATTTATATTTTATTATTTATTTATCTTTATCTTCTTTAATTTTTAAAAAATTAAGAAATAAAAATGTAAAACATTAAATCCTGATTAATCTCCTATATTCAAATTATTATTATTATCTTTATTTTAATTTTTTATTTTTATTTATATTTTATTACTTATTTATCTTTTTTATCTCAAAAGAGAAAAATTTTATAATTAAAAAACCAAATCTTAATTAATCTCAAAATTAAATTTCTATCATTATATTTATCATAAATTGTTAATTTTAATTTTAATTTTTTATTGAAATTTTATTGTCTCGTTGAGTCTTTAATATAATTTATATAAATCAATAAATAAGTGATATTCATTTTTTACAATAAAATTGTACATCACACAAATATTACTTTAGTTAATTTATAAATTCATATTTACCCTCTACTTGGTAGAGTAGAAAAGGAGGGGAAAGAAAATTTTAATAAAAAACTTGGATGAAAAATCATTTTTGCACCTATTTGGTTGAGGATGAAAAACAAGCAGAAAAAAAATAGATAGAAAAATATGTGTAAGCCCCATGTCAAAATTTTTCTACTTATTTGTGTGCGGAAAATGAGTAGAAAACTCCCCAATTCTGCTTGCCGAGTTGCTTCTTACTCCTGCCAACTGTTGGTCTCCTGCTTGCCCATCTGATTCACTGCTTATCTCGCTACTTCCTCATTCAGCTCCTATTTCCTGCTCCCTGCTTCCTCTTTCAGCTCGTGCTTCCTACTCATTGCTTCCTTTGCTTGGTGCTTCCTCTACATGTTACTTCCTCCTGCTGGTCTTGCTTCCTCCGATCTGCTTCCTTTGGTTGCTGGGCTGTGGCTGGACACTACGGAGAAGCTCTTTTCTATAAGTATGGCACAGATAAAAACTAGTTCTGATATAGACCAACATTATGTTTCAACCAAATGATTAACATTAACATAAGAATCACTTACTACTCCCAATGCTTTAGAAGCAAATCACAAAAATTGCTCTGAATTTGGAGGGCATGCCCCTCTTAAAAGTCTATTCCAGTTATTATTGGCAACAACACAACATAAGAATAAAAGCACAATTGTTTCAAATTCTTATGCAAAAAATATGTCAGTAAAATAGAGGTACAAAATCTGAAAAACATGAATGTAAAATCTATAGCATTTTACACAAGTAAATTAAGTTTGTAAATCATTTCCTTTCCCTTTTCTTTCCTTTTATTTTCTTTCCAACTAGTTAACAAAATTATAATTTTTTTTCTTTTCATTTTCTTTCTTCTATTTTTTTTCCTACCACACAAGGGGTTAGAATTCTAAGTTTCACAGCATGATTTCTATTTGCAAATTTTCTATTAATCTTTAGGATTCTTTTTTAGTACATATTTAGAAAAATATGTGTGTGTGTGTGTAACTTTTGTAAAAAAAATTATACTTTTTAATTTTTTTAATTAAAAATCACAACTTTATATAAAAATAATAAATTTTTTAAAAAAAAATATGTAAATTTAAATAATGAAGTTATAATTTCTTATGAACTTTTTACCTATAAAATCATATATATTTACTAATTTTTGAAAAAATTATAAGATTTTATATAAAAATTATAAGTTTTATGACTTTTATATTAAATATTTATAAAAATTTTAAAATCTTCTAATACATACGGCTTTCTTATCCTAATTTTTATCAAAAAATGACTAAAACTATCATAACAAGAAATGGAATCCAGATTCTTGAAAAAATAAGGCTAGCTTTGTCAATAGACTTTCTTTCTTTTCTTGCCTGCTTGGGTGAGTGGAAAAAGGGTGGAAAGGAAAAAAAATAGGAGAAAAGGAGGATTTTTCTCTGCTTGACTAAAGAAGAAAAATGAGTGGAAAGGAAAAGTGATGGAAAAGGAGCCGTGGGCCCATTGGAATTGTTTTCCGCCTATTTGTGTGTGAAAAATAGACAGAAAACTTGCATCTGCTTCCTGCTTGCTTGAATCTGGCTTGTCCTCCTTCCCCATCTACTGTTTCTCCTCCTTGCCCATCATCTGTGCCAAATGTATCACTATGATAGCTACTTCTCCAGCTTCCCGTGCAAGCTGCTCTGCTTGGCCATCAACCTCTGCTCGCTGTCGTGCGAGCTGCTTCTATGCTCGTTGATCTGTTTGTGGTTGCTACCATGTGAGCTCCTTCCCACCTTGTCGATCTACTTCTTTGCGTGCCCAGCCTACTTCTCTACTTACTACTGTGCAAGCTAGTTCTCCTTCTCCCTGATTTGCTTCTCTGCTTGCCCATCAGCTTCTCTGATTGTTGCTATGGGAGCGGCTTCTCCTCTTTACTGATCTGGTTTTGTGGTTGCTACTTCTCGGTCTGCTACTTCGTTGTTTTGCTTCCTACTTCATCCTCTGCATCTCTGCTTCATCGTTCTGGTCCCTGCTTCATCCAATTCAGACCATCTCCAACCAAAGCAGGTTACACCATGTAAGTGTGATGCAACAATGCCTATTTGATTATTTGGTTTCCTCTGCAATGTCTGTTTATGCTTATTATTATGCTGTTGAACCTCTCTGCACTCTATTGCCTACTTGACCGAAAGAATTTCCAAGTTTTTCTCTGGCCCAAATCTACTGTGTATGAAATAGATACCTCTGCGACACTGATTTTGTTAAAAATGATCACTAATTTGCAATGCACCAGTGAAATGGTCTCTCCTTAATGCAAAGACTAGTGACTTATTATATTTTGTGACAGTGGTGCACATTAGTAACATTACTTTAAGCTAGTTGTTTTAAAAGCATTTTAGTAGGCATTTTCATGCAGAGTCATTTTCACCAATTTATTTGATCAGTTTGTGTTGATAGTAAAATTTGGTTCAAAGGACCCAGATTTTAGTCAATACCCAGATTGTGAGTTTCAAGCGTGTAAGTGAGTGAGCAAAAAAATAATGAGAAAGGAGAAGGATGGATACCAAGAGCATTTTTATCGTGGTTCGGCTAAAGCCAATTTGGAGCTTACTTCCACATTGATTGTATTAGTCTTTAGATAGTGGTTTCAATGTTCAACTTGACTGAGTTACAATACATAAGCCTCTCACTCTCTATCTTGGCAGAGCTTCTGCATAGCTTCCCAGAAGTCTCGTTTACAATGGAATTTCTCCCTATTTAGACGTAGGAAAGGCTATAATGGGAATTTCTCGATTTCTATATCAGTTGCATCATGTAATAATTATGTTCAAATAGCTTAGAATCTATCAACTGAGGTTTGTAAGCGGTTGTATCCTTTTGGGGGCTAGCTTACTGGTTAGGAAGATGTGCTTCTAACTACTAATTTGACCTATGTCGTTCTTTAGGACAGGAGGTCATTCATTTGGCAACCTGGATGTGTGTTATATGACTCGTGACCCCACTAGCTGGTTCTGATCTCGAGCTTGTCGGATAGGTATCTTGGACGTGGCTTGTTCATCCAATGACCTGAGGTTAATCCCGGTTAGCGAGCTTGGATTCCTACTTCAAGGCTTGCCTCATGTCCTAAGCTCATGACTAGCGAGCTAGTGCTTCTTTTGTGTGACCTCAGTACTTTTGAATGGTTCAGGCCTTTCCGGGACTGGACTCATCCTTCATTGGGCCCTTGCCAACCTATTCAACTAAGATTGGAAATCACCTATAACATTAGCCCCTACTCCCAGTTCGCCTTGTAGATTGGGAGTTACAGCTCATTAATTAAGGCTAGGGAGTGTGACATTGTTGTTTGAGCTTTTTTATTTTTTGTCTTTTCGTCTGTGCCTATCATTATTATCTCATTTAATGCCACATTTTCCCAAGACTGTCATTTCGGTGAAGGTTGATCCCAAGAATTTTCTTGAACCGTTGGATTTCAAGCAATCAGTTAACTTTTTGAATCAAATGGTAGAATGTTGGAGACTATAAAAATTGAGACAAGACATTCATCCTTTTCACATTCCTGATTTGCCTTTTTGTCTTTTGAAGAGTGATAACAAAATATTATGCTCATTTAATTATCCTCTCACTTAGAATTTTAAAGTCCAAAATGACTTGCTTTCCATTGTATTATTGCATATTTATGATTTAGTGTCAATTGGCATCATTGTAGAAATTCTGCATAATTTGGCCATTTTGAGCAATTTCTGTATTCTAGTCATAACTTGAGCTACACTTGTCTAATTAATGTGATTCTTATCTTGTAGGAAATTTAAGACATAGCTCTACAAACTTCATGAAGATCTCTAAGGCTGAATCTTACAATTGGATATCTAAAATTGGATTTGAATTCAAGACCAGAATGCTACCTTATACTATCTCAGGTAACCTGACCTCTGTGCACTCATTAGGCCATATCTAGAGTTATATAAGTCTAAATGAAGTGAAACTAAGCCCAAATAGAAGCTAAGACACAATGCTACAACTTTCATGAAGTCTTCTAGACTTGAATCTAGTAAATTGGCATGTAAATGGAGCTAAAAATCAATGACAGAATACTAATTAAATGGGCCTCTGTAGAATTAGATTTTTAGGCCCCAATTGGCATAGATCTTGAGCCCAATGAATCATCCTTTGCTCCAACTCATACTCAGCTAGCTGGAAACCTATAAGTCAGTGAAAAACTAGAGGAAAATAGTTTACATTGAGCTAGAACATGCTAGGAGAGTGGCAGGAAGCAACCAGACCAGCCATCATTGCCTACTCACTAAACCAATAGCTAGTTTTTCTTCTCTTTTCTCGGGCAGCAAAGTCTTTTTGTTTTTAAGCTTTTAGTTCAGTTTTTCAAGTAGTTTTAGTGTAGTTTTTAGTGTAGTTTCTAGTAGTAGTAGTGTAGGACATTTTCTTTCTTCTTTTCTTTGTATTTTCTGCCTTCCATGGAAGGCTAAGTTTGTAATCAGCACAAGGGGTTAACAAAACTTGAAGATTAATGTGGAGATCTTATTCCTTCATTTTGCATTCAATTACTGGTCATTTCTTTCCTTTTTCATCTCTATTTTGCTATAAATATCTGAGTTGAATGGCTTCATTTGATTTAGATATTATATAATTATTGCTTAATGATCACTTATAGGAATAGGATAGGAAAACCAAACAATGCATTGAGCTTTTGATATATTGTTTACTTGACTAAATCCTGACTGCTTAAGATAGATTCATTAATTATTCCAAGGCTTCTTGCTATGATTTTCAATAATTGGATGAACATTTAGTGATCAAGAATACATTAATCTCAAGTTTAATTACTTCCCTTGGGCTGGTTGCTTGTTTATCTTTATTTTCGTTTCTATTAGTGTAGCTGTTAGTGTAGTTTCTGTCAACCCCCCTTATTTCTAGCTCCTAATTTGATTGATATTATCTTCCAAATGATCCAAGAACTCGACCCGATGTTGCCTATACTACAAGTAGTTTAGGTAGCTTGATTTTATAAATTTCTAATCTGATCAAACTCGACAAGCCACATCAAATTTTGGCACCGTTATGGGGATCATTTTGATTTTATCAATCTTATTGGAAGTGTTTTTATGTACTAACGATTGCTAATATTTTGTTTCTGCAGCTACTTCTTTTATTTCCCCTATTTTTTGCCTGTTTTGGTTCTATTTTTTAGCTTACTGTTGCATTGCTCTTTGTTGGACCTATCATCTTGAATTGAGTTAAATTTTAGTGGACTTATAGAAGACATTGTGCTGATCAAGGCTCGTGTGTTGTCACGAGCAACCACTTGGTTTGGCCTAATTCCATCATTTAGACTACTTTTTCTTTTTCTTAAGATTTTTTATTTAATTTTTAGATTCCCATTATGTGTAGTTTTCATGCTGTGGTTGTCCTATAATTTTTAAAAATGTATAGATATGTTAATTAGAGTCATTTTGAGTGATTTTTAGCCTTAGTTGTTGTGTTGTTGTATTTTTTGGTTTCCTGTCATTTTTTAGCTTATTTAGTGTAGTGTATGTGTAGTGCTTGGTTACTAGACCTTCTTGTTGTCATGATCTTTGGAATTGATTTTGAAATTGCTTGAAAAGATTAGGAGAAGTCTAGTTAATCAATTTGAAAAAAAAAAAAAAAGAAGAGGAGAAATCTGGTTCTGCTACAAAGGATGGAGCATAAGCTTAGTGAGTTAGCCTCCCTGGTGAGACAATGGATAATACTTGCACAAGGACTTGTCCCATTGAATGGCATTTGTGCTTGTCATTCTTATCCAACAAAAGCTTATCTTACATTTCAAGAGGAGAATTCTAACCAAGCTCATCTTGCTGCCATATCAATAACTATACCAGCATCCATACCAGTAACCTTACCACCAGCCACAATATTCATACCAGCAGCCACATGTACAATAGCAAGATCCAATACCTGCTAAAACTGATCCAACATTGGAGGATTTTGTGAAACAAATGGCAACCAACAATATTCGATTTCAGCAAAAGACAGAAGCCTTTCAGCAAAGAACAGAAGCCATCATTCAGAACCTAGAAACTTAATTTGGAAAATTGGCTTCTTCATCAAGTCAGTTACAACACCAAGGTTCTGACCAACTTTCTTTCCAAAGAAATCCAAATCAAGATAATGTGAATGCCATTACACTTGGGAAGAGTTTATAAGAGCCAACTAAACCCCAACCAACAATAGAGCATCCCATGGAGGAGTATTCTGCTTCTAGCATAGATATACTTGCAAAGGAGTTAGTTGAGGATACTTGTGATGATGAGTTGAGTGTTGAATTTCCTGATTTATATGATTTTACTGATTCTATCCATTCATGTGATAGTTGTCATGGTGCTGTGCCATGTAGTGCTTATACTAAAATTGCTAAATTTTTAGAAAATAATGGCTCTGGTATAGGTTATGCAACAGCAACTCTTGATTGTGCAGAAAGTCAATCTATAGAAATTGTGTCCACCAACACTTTGATTCCTTCTATAGTGCAACCATCTAGTTTGGAGTTGAAACCTCTCCCTGAACATTCCAAGTATGCATTTTTGGAAGAAGATGAGAAGTTACCGGTAATCATAGCTAACAACCTTCCTGCTGAATAAGAAGAAAAGTTACTGCAATTTATGAGAAAATATAAGAAAGGCAGTGGGTGGAAGCTGAAGAGAAAATGGTGGAATTTTACCCCCATCAAATAGCTGCTACTGATAACCATATTTGACCCTTACGGAAGCTGGAGAAGGTCAGCTTGGAAGCAGCCTCATACATCAATTCTGCAATTATATATAAGGTTATTTCTTACCCCTCTCTTTTACTTTACTTGTCCTAAATTTTCTGCTGATCATATTTGTTTTAGTGCTTTATTGACTTTGAGCTTACATTGAGGACAATGTAAAATTTAAGTGTGGGGGAATTTTGAACTTTTGGATTTATTGTGTTTTGAATTGTTATTTTTCATGAAACAAACTAAAATTTTTTCTGCAATACAGAAACTAGAAACCAAAAAATAGAAACAAAAACCAGAAAGCAAATAATTCTACAAAAAAATCAAAATTTTGGTGACCCTTGTAGTTTTTCATAGATGCTGAGTTTCTTTAGGCTTCAAATAAGTTACAAGTGATTTTTATGGTTGCATAGCATATCTAGATAAATGATCTTGAACTTGATTAGCATTGTGATAAATTTAAATTGCTTGAGAATTGATTTTGGTAGACATATACCTTGTGAGATTTTTGAGCCATTATTGAACATTCTTGATAGATTCTCCTTTTTTCTTATGTGTGAATATTCTTCCATGGTTGTATTGCTCTAAAACTTACTTTGATTCTTTTTGAGAATACATCGGCATGCATGCATGAAGATAATTAAGGCATTTCTTTGTTTGAGCCATTCTTTTCCTTTTAGCTTACCTTGCAATGAATTTATCATTGTTAAACCCCCTTGAGCCATTTAACCTTTCTTCTTAACCCTCCTTCTTAACCAAGTGTGGGGGGGATTGCGTTAAGAAAAAAAATGAAAAGGTAAATGTGACTCATGGGAATGTGCTAAAAGAGAGGTAAAAAGGCAAAAAATGACTCATGATATTGGTCAAGAAAAGAAAAGACAAAAAAAAGAGTGCTTAAAAGAAGTGAAAATGCAGAAACCAGAAAAATAAATTCTACATAATGCTCCATAAATTCTACATAAATCTATAAAAGAAAAGAAAAGGGAGAAAAAGAAAAAGAGGTAGATTCTACACCAAAAAACCATAAATTTCTGCATAATTATATGTCTTTTTTATGTTGAATTGCTATATCCATAGTATTCCCTCCCTTTCCTTTCTTTTCCCTTTAGCCACATTACAACCTTGTGAAGTCCTTATGATTTATGCTATACATGTGATTTTTGAGTAGTGGAGATTAGATAATAATCAAGCATATGATAGTGCATCTTCATGGAATGAATTTGAGAGAAATACTTCCCATCCTAAATACAATAAGAGTTATGAGGAGAGCTTCCTTGTAAAGTCTACCAAGTTAATCTATCTTTTGATGAAATAACTTTGCTAATTGGTTTAAGTCTTGAATTTTAAGAATGAGCTTCAAGATGTTGTGTGACCTGAATTTTGCTGCATTCTTGTTTGTGCTAAGATTCTCATCATTGCTGAAAAATTTCAAGGGATTTTGAATCTTCTTGTTGTTTTGACCCTTGTGTTTTGTTTTGTGTTTTGCTCGGGAGTGCAAAAGCTAAGTGTAGGGGAATTTGATAACAAAAATATTTTACTCATTTAATTATCCTCTCACTTAGAATTTTAAGGTCCAAAAGGACTTAGTTTTAGCTGTGTTGTTGCATATTTATGATTTAGTGTCAATTGACATCATTGTAGAAATTTTGTATAATTTGACCATTTTGAGTAGTTTCTGTATTATGGTCATAACTTGAGCTATACTTGTCCAATTAATGTGATTCTTATCTTGTAGGAAATCTAAGACATATTTATACAAACTTCATGAAGATCTCCAAGGCTGAATCTCACAAGTGGCTATCTGAAATTGGAGTTGAAGTTAAGACCAAAATGCTGCCTCATACTGTCTCGGGCAACCTGACCTCTGTGCACTCATTAGGCCATATCTGGAGTTATACAAGTCCAAATGAGGTGAAACTAAGACCAAATGGAAGCTAAGACATAATGCTACAACTTTTTTGAAGGATTCCAGACTTGAATTCAGCAAATTGGGTGTGTAAATGGAGGTACAAATTAGTGACAGAATGTTGATTAAATGGGCCTCTGCAGAATTGGATTTTTAGGCCCTAATTGGCATGGATCTTAAGCCCAATGAACCATCCTTTGCTCCAATTCACACTCAGCCAGTTGGAAACCCATAAGTCAATGAAAAACTAGAGGAAAGCAATCTACATTAAGCTAGAACATGCAAGAAAAGTGGCAGCAAGCAACCAGACCAGCCATCATTGCCTACTTACCAAACCAACAGCTAGTTTTTCTTCTCTTTTCCTGGGCAGCAAAGTCTTTTTGTTTTTAAGCTTTTAGTTCAGTTTTTCAAGTAGTTTTAGTGTAGTTTCTAGTAGTAGTAGTGTAGGACATTTCCTTTCTTCTTTTCTTTGTATTTTCTGCCTTCCATGGAAGGCTAAGTTTGTAATCAGTACAAGGGGTTGACAATACTTAAAGATTAATGTGAAGATCTTGTTCCTTCATTTTGCATTCAATTGCTAGTCATTTCTTTCCTTTTTCCTCTCCATTTTGTTGTGAATATCTGAGTTGAATGGCTTTATTTGATTTAGATATTATATAATTGTTGCTTAATGATCACTTATAGGAAGAGGATAGGAAAACTAAGTAATGCATTGAGCTTTTGATGTGTTGTTTACTTGACTAAATCCTGACTGCTTAGGATG
>JANHAO010020391.1:0-12867 GCA_026873985.1 Saraca asoca | reverse complement strand
AATAAAAACTAAGAGGAAAGGAAGAGAAATAACTCATAAATTGAATGTAATGACAAACCAAAATCTCAGCATTAACTTCAAGTAGGATCCCTTGGTTTGGTTACAAGATTAGCCCTCCATGGGGGCTAAAAAACACAAAAAAAGGGAGAGAAAAATCTTGCCCTCTACCCCTCATGAAAACACAGTAAAAACAAAGAAAAACTAAGCTAAAAATGCAGTAAAAAGTCTTAGACAAAATGGCTTTCTTTGGTAGAAGTAAAAGGCTGAGTGGGAGTAGGTGAGTAGGCAATAAATGTGTAGTTGTTACTACTCTGCCTTTCTTCTATGTATAGCTCCTTTTGTAGACCACTTCCTCTTCTTTTTCTTCATATTTTCAAGTCTCCAACTGGCTGCTTAATTGCTGGAGCAAAGGGTACTCCAATGGGCTTTAGATCCAAGTCAATTTTGGGCTTTAAAAACTACTCTGCATCAGCCTAGTTTCAGCAGATCTGCCTCCGGGTTGCAGCCAATATTTTATGCCCATATTGTCATTTTCAGCTCAGGAAGCCTTCATGAAAGTTGTGAAAGCTTCCATTTGGGCTTAGTTTCAGCTCATTTGGATCTCTATAGCTCAAGATATGGTCTACTGGAGGCATGAAGGTCAGGCTACCCGAGAGACAGTATTTTGGTATTCTGGCAGTAACTTCATCTCTAAATTCAGGAAACCAAATGAGTGATTCAGCCTTGGAGGTCTTCATGAAAGTTGTAGGTCTAACTCTTACTTTGCTACAAGACAAGAATCACATCAATTGGACAAGTATAGCTCAAGTTATGCAAGAATTACAGAAACTGCTCTAACATGGCCGAAAATATAGAAATTTGTTCTAATGAGCCAATTGACACCAAATCACAAATACACATTAACACAGTTAGAAACATATCATTTTGGTACTTAAAATGCTAATATGAGGAAAAATAATTGTGTCAAATCTTGTGTTATCACTGCTCCTTATATAGAACCAGGGCCATCTCTACCAAAATATCCGGAACCATTTCCCCAACGGTCACCATTTATGGCCTCGCAAAGGGCTAAGTTGACTCAGTAATAGCTGCTGGACACGTGCTATCAGAAGCGTTGCCTAGAATAAATGAAACGACAGTCTCAGGAAAAGACTTTGACTGATCTAAAATTAAAGAGTTTTCAACTCCCAGCCTGCTAAAAGCGAACTGTGTGTTGGAGGACTTATGTTGTATGTGAAATTCAATCCTGGACAGACCCTTGAGCAGCTCAAAAATGATGAGGGAACCAGCCCGAGGAAATGATCAGGTCACTACGATCGTAGGTCACTTTGCGAAGTGATCTCCGCAGCTCGAGCTCATAGGCTGCTAAGCGAGCTCGAGCTTAGTTCCATTACTCACGAACGGACAAGCAACTTAGCTGAGGAAGCATAACCTATGACCTGAAAACTTGATAGAAGACTAAGTCATGTCTTGCCCCAATGGACAAATGGGGCCCTGCCTGCAGAAGACAGCTTGCAACAGTTGAAAGTAGAAGATTTAGTATGTATATTCTATCTTGTATATTAAATATTGATGTAATAGATTTACTACATATGTAATTACCATTGTAACCTCATTTCCTCTATAAATATAAGGAAGGAGCCCCTCTGTAGGATGACTATGAAATCCATACCGAAACTTTTCTAAATTAGAGATAAAACGTTATAATATTGTAGAAATAATGTATCAATAACATGCTACCATGGATGTAGGGTCCGGTAATATCCAGATTTGGCTGAACCATATTAAACCTTGTACTTCTTTCCCTGCTCTTCCCTTCTTCTCTTTTGATTATTTTCCTGTCCTGCTATATTTGAACTGATTATAGGTCAGAGATCCTGAAGAATCCCTCCATTGGCTGGAGTTTGGATATTACCAAAATTTGACGTTAACAATATCTAACTTTAAGAGATGGAAGCAGGACATTGAGTTCACCTTGGGAATTGCTGATATTAGTTTGACTTTGTATGAAGATGAGCTTAATAGGCCTGCTGTTGATAACATAGTTGACTAGAAAGAACATTATGCTAAGTGGAAGAGGTCTAATAGGTTTGGTCTAATAGCCATTAAAAGGTCTATTTCTAAACATTTATTGAGTGGATGACTAGAGAATGTCAATGCTAAAGCCTTGCTTAAGGCAATAAGTGAGAGATACCAAATGTTCGATAATACTAAGTCTGGATACCTAATAAGAGAACTTATTACTATGAAATATGAAAATATTGGGGGTGTTAGGGAATACATTTTGAAAATGATTCATCTTCAATCCAAACTTAAAGAATTAAAAATTGAAATGCTTGATAACTTGTTCCTCACATCCTAAACTATGTGCTTGCTGAGTTTATCCAAATTAAGATTTCCCATAACACTTCAAATGAATCCTGGACTATATATGAACTTATCAGTAAGTGTGTTGCTAAGAAAGAGAAACTTAAGAAAGAATAGAGTGAAAGTGTCCTATTGGTTCACCTCAAAACTAATTCTAGCAAAGGTTATGTGTATAAGAAAAAGTTTTAGACCTACTTCCAATTAGCATCAAGATTCCAATAAGCATGGTAATACTTTTGGTAAAACATATAATGTAGGTGGTCCAAAGTTTGTCACAATAAAGAACATCCAGTGTTTCCATTACAAGAGGAAATGTCATAAAAGGAGTAAGTGAGCAAATTTTAAGTCTTGGTTAGAAAAGAAAAATCTAAAGCTCTTAATAAATTCAAGATTTTTAAAACTAAGGTTGAAAAACAATTTGGAAAAGTGATCAAAATCATGAGATCTTATACGGGTGATGAGTATTACGGCAAACATAATGAAAGTGAACAAAATATGAGACCATTTATCAAATGCCCCAAAGAGTGTGGGATTGTACCATAGTATATGATGCTTGGTAGTCATCAACTAAATGAAGCAACTAAAAGGCAAAATTACACCCTTAAAGATATGATGATGAGTGGGTTTAATTGTCAAATTTTCTTTAGGATGGATCCATTAAAACTATTTTGTACATTTTTAATGGAGTATTTAGCAAATTTGTTCCTAAAACACCATTTGAACTTTGAACAGGTAGAAAGCTTAGTCTTAATCATTTTCAAGTTTGTGGTTATCCTACTAAGGTTAGAATTTATAACTCTTTAAAGAAGAAGATAAACCCTAGAACTAGTTGTTGTTATTTCATTGGATATCTAGATCATGTAAAAGGATATAACTTATATTGTCTAACCAGAGCAACCAAAATTGTGGAATCAATGACAACTATGTTTCTTGAACTTGATGTCAATGATATGTTACCTCCTGAAATTGTTGATAATAATTATAAAAGGAAAATTGTTACTATCCTTTTGCCTACATCACATGAAAGAAAGCGCTTATGATTGTTGAAAGAACAAAAAATTATCAAGAAAATATAGAATAACTGTTTATTCAAGCTAAAAATCCCCAACCTATTGATCATTTTCCTGTAAGGAGATATATTATTATTGTTAATTTCTGTGTTTATCTTGGAGAAAGTGGATTTGATATTGGACAAGTAGTTGATCCAATAACTTATCATGATGCTATGACTTGTCCTTTGTCTTGTTGGTGGGTAGGTGTTATTGAGAATAAGTTGTAATTGATGGCCAGTAATTATGTGTGGGATCTTGTTAAACTACCTAAGAATTATAAACCCATTGACGGCAAGTGGGTGTACAAGACAAAAGAATATTCCTTTGGAAAAATTGAGTGCTTCAAAGTTAGGTTGGTAGCAAAAGGGTTTTACGCAAAGAGAATGGATTGATTATTCTAAATCATTTTCTTCAATGTCATCCAAAGATTCTTTCAAAATTATCATGGCCCTATAGCCTATTTCGACTTAGAGCTCCATCATATGGATGTCAAAACTGCTTTCTTAAATGGTGATCTTGGTAAAAAAGTGTACATGAAGCAGTTTAAAGGTTTTGTAGAAAAAAGGGAAAGAAAACTTAGTCTATGAATTAAAGAAATCAATCTATGGTTCGAAGCAAGCTTCACGCCAATAGTATTTAAAATTTTATCAAGTAATGATTTCTTTAGGCTTTAAAGAAAATAAAGTTAACCAATGTATGTATCTTAAAATCAATAGGAGTAGATTTGTCTTCCTTACTTCATATGTTGATGATATTTTGCTTGTCAGTAATGACATAAGTTTACTTTATGAGACTAAATAGATGTTGTCTAAAAAATTTGATATGAAAGATCTTAAGAAGGCATCTTTTGTGCTACGAGTAAAATCAGCAAAAATAGATCTCATCACACTTTGGATTTGCCTTAGAAAGCATACATAACTAGAATGATTGAGAGATTTAACTTGGTTAATTGTAAGCCTAGGAATGTTCCTATTGTTAAGAGTAAGAAGTTTAGCAAAAGTTAATGTCCCAAGAATGAACTAGAAAAGGAAAAAATGAAAAATATTCCTTATTTTAATGCCATTAAGAGCTTAATATATGCTCAAGTTTGCACCTGAGTTGACATATCATTTATTGTTAGAGTTCTTAACAGATATCTATTTATCCAAGATGTGATTAGTAGCTAAAAAAATGATGAGATACCAACAGAAAACAAAAAATTATTTGTTGGTTTATAAGCACATAGATAACCTCAAGGTAATTAGTCTTTTAGATTCAGATTTGGCATAATGTTTTGATGATTTGAAATCAACCTCAAAGTATATTTTGATGCTAGTTGGAGCTGTTATATCTTGGAAGAATATTAAACAAAATATGATAGCTTTTTCCATTATACAAGTTGGATTTACCATATGATTTGGGGCAACTACTCAAGCAATTTGGTTAAAGAATTTTATTTCAGGACTTCATGTTATGGACACTATATCTAAACCGTTTATGATTTATTGTGATAATGTCATTGCTATTTTCTTCACCAAAAAAAAAAAAAAAATCTTCTAGTGCAAATAAGCATTTAAAGTTGAAGTATTTGACTATCAAAGATCTTTTAAGGAAAAGGGAAACAATAATAGAACATATTGATACTAGCTTAATGTTGGTTGATCCATTGGCTAATAGACTCAAACCTATAATCTTTAAAGGTCATGTTGAAAATATGGGCATTTTAAGTTTTTTTGAAGTATTAGGTTAGTGAGATTTCTTTTGATGTATTATGGACCCCTTACAGATGCATCTTTTGGTTATGCTTATGGAATGTGCATTTATTTATGATGACTTATACATTTGTTTCTATCCTTTTGTTTAATTTGTTGATATGTATGTATATATTGTGATTTTGTGAAGTATATCATGAAAGAGCTTTATGGCTCAATGCTAGTCTAAAGCATATTGTAGTTGTCTCATTATTGACACCATTTAGGATTTGAGACATGTTAGCTTCTTATTGAAGTCATAGAATTTCTCTTGCTTATTTCATTTGAAGCATGTTGAAGAGAAATTGAGGACCAATAAAGAAAATGGCGTATTGAAAGATCATATGTTCAATGCCTTTTCTTACCACATTACCACATCCTTAACTCATATCAATAGAACTGTTAATATTTGTAATAATAGATAGAAGATATATTAATGAAGATATATTGACTGTCATGATTCAAAATAATCAATTCTATTGGATCAAGTTATATTAAAGTGTTGCCTTCTAGATCCCATTTGATTTTCTAAAAGATTGTGGCCACAATAATAAAAAAATTTAGTATTCAACCTGAGAGTTGTGTTATTAAAACATCATTAAATAATATAAAGTAATTAATATTGTCCAAGTGGGAGAACATTGGATTTTTCTCCATGGACTAATATTAATTGAAATATATAATGTTTTATAAAAAAATGAGTTAATTAATATAATCAATTATAAGGCAACTATGTTTAACCCACTTTATATGCACACTTAT
The DNA here is from genome assembly GCA_026873985.1 of Saraca asoca. Lineage (NCBI taxonomy): Eukaryota > Viridiplantae > Streptophyta > Magnoliopsida > Fabales > Fabaceae > Saraca > Saraca asoca. The sequence continues at coordinate 6,956 of JANHAO010020391.1, read as the reverse complement.
TTTTTAGATTGGGTGTAGTTAAGTAATTAGTGTGGACCTAATACCTAGAGTAGTCCATGATGGGAGGGCCCATTATGTTTTATTAATATAGGCGTGATCCCCTCTTCACTCCTCACTATATAGAGAACTTGCTTCTCTTGCTTTACCTATTGACAGTTGTATGTTAAAAGAGGAACAGGAGGAGAAGACCTTGACTTACATGTGTTCAATGACATGTTCCATACAACAATTAAATAGTCTTTCAATGACAAACATAGATACAAAAAATCATTTACATTTTTGATATTCTATATTTAAGTATTACTAGTTTTACTTTGTTAACACATAAAAAAGTTTCATATTGCAAACTATCTTACAAAGAAGGGTTTGAAGATGTGTTTTGATTATAAGGTGCTTTCCATCCCATCTACTATATGTATCTCTTTCCTCTACATGGATGTGCTTTTTGTTAAGCCTGGATAATTTCTTCTAGGCCTTATTTTTATTTTTTAATAATAATAATAATAATAATAATAATAATAATAATATTCATTTACATTTGATGTGCGGACCATGCTTCTTTAATTAAAAGACAAAAAAAAAAATGTAGGAAATGGAAACGTGCAAGCATGTTGCCTTTAATATATCATATACTTCTAATTATTGAGAAACAACATCCCAATCAATCATTTTCCCTATGTAGTTCATACAAATTAATATTTGAAAGCTCATTAACAATTAAATTATGACAATTAGAGATGCATTTTAAATTAAAATTGAAACCTTAGCCATCTAATTGGAATGTAATTGGTAATCATAATTAGTGGTCAAAACCCGCGTAGCATCCAATTGTTGTATATGAAAAACAGCTAGTACTCCTTCCTACCTTACCTTCGCCAAATCAACAAATTATAATATCAGATAATGGAATAATGGAATTAGGTTACCCTATTATTTGTCAATAAAGGTTGAGTTGTTAAGATGCACCAAGGAAATTATATATTTTTTTTCATTTTTTTTGTAATCAGCATACATCCACTTATTACGCTGCATCTTGCTAATTTTAGCATTATTGCGTCTTGCATATAATTAAAATATAAAAAAAAAATGATGTGTGTGTGTGTGTATACTACAAATGGCCAGAAAGGACACTATTTGTAACAGCATTTACGTGGCAGCCTTATCTCAAACATAACCATTCAGCCATGTTTGACCACGACAAGCTATCGCAATCGAAAGCCCAATTGCTTCTGTGCTGTTTTGCACGTGAGCCACTCAAACGCAGCTGGAAAAATATTCTTTTAAGAGGATAAACATTGTAATAAATTTAACGTGGAAAAATACATTTCGTCCGTAAATGGCATGGATTAAATTTCATTAAATATAAAAAAAAATTAATTTATGATTTGAGTTGTTAATATTTATTCATTAATATAATTTATCTATCCCTAAAAAAAACGAAGTTATCATAAACTTAAATTTTTTATGAATTATAATTCCTTAAATTTATTTATATATTGTTTGGACTGTTAAACATTTTGTTCACATCATATGTGACAATATGTCAGTTTTAGATTAAAAAAAATTATAAATAAATAAAATATTAATAGTGTAAATCACATATTAATTTTTTTATACTTTAAATCATAAGTAAATAAATCAAATTTAATCTATTTTATAGATGAATAAAATACATATTTTTTAATTTAATAAGCTCAACCTAAACTAATTTGTATCAGAAATGTGAAAAAAGGGAATTTTAATACATTGTAGTTGTTCAAAAACTCCTCAGTGTACTAACTCATCCCAAAAGAAAAGAAGTTATGAAATTATAAGCTAATCCCAACATGTTAATAAAGAAAATAAAAAGAAACATAGCGTAAGTTGACTCACAACTCACTAATAATTACTTGCAAATTGACACTACGTAGTTGTGAAAGCAGATCATTAGGGATTTTTGCTTGTCGTTTGTACAGGGAAATCCAACTCAATTATACACAATGATTAAGTGTGTTATTCAAAGCCGCGTCTATATGATACCTATCCCATATCAAAATAACAACTAGTTCCCATTAAAAAGAGGCAAAAAACTATAAACTTTGTCTTCTTTTAATTCAACTTTATGCATACAAACAAAGACTAACACGAAATTGTATGCATGAATTACGTTCAATAAATTCTATGACGCACCACGATTCACCTCGAAACCATGTTCTTAATATAAGGCATGTTAGATAAGCCTTTGACTATAAACTACGTGCAAAGGCTGCCCCCTTCCCACTATATATAGGTGCTTTGGAACACGCACAAACGCATAACTCAAAGAAAAAATAGCCACAAAACCCAAAATGAAAGTCCCAATCCTTCTCCTCTTCTTTGTCCTTCTTCCATTTGCGTTTGCTCAACTAAGGGTTGGATTCTATAACTCTAGCTGTCCAAGAGCAGAGGATATTATAAGCCAAGTTGTGCAGAATCGATTCAATCGGGATAAATCCATTACTGCTGGCCTCCTTCGAATGCACTTTCATGACTGCTTTGTTAGAGTAAGACCCTTGTAAATTACTGATCTTTCTATTTCTATTTTTCCATTTTTAGGTGTGAAATAATAAAGAGTAAAGGTCAGATTCCTACCTCTGATATTAAGAGACTAAGTGCTCTATCTAGTATGGAAGCAAAAAATTTCAGCTCAAACGGTTCAAAATGTCAAAAATACAAACTAGACAATTTTTCAATTTTTGAGAGTCCAAAGCAAAATTATTATATAACAATATGAAAACATCTTAATTTAACACAAACTTAACTTCTTGCATATCCCCTCCTTTCATCGATGGCAATATATGTTTTGTATAACATAAAGTCAATTATAAACTGAGATGAATTAGATGCATATAAGATATAATCATTAGTGTTTAATTAACACTTCATTAGTTGCTTTAATTCTCCTTAATAATTATTTTTCAGGGTTGTGATGCCTCTATACTGATAGATTCAACCAAAAGCAAGTCATCAGAGAAAGACGCCGGGCCAAACTTGACCGTCCGAGGATACGAGCTCATCGACCAGGCCAAGAAAGCCTTAGAGAAAGCTTGTCCCTCACAAGTTTCGTGCGCAGATATCATAACTTTAGCCACCAGAGATTCCGTAGCGCTGGCCGGAGGACCCAGATACGAAGTCCCCACCGGCAGGCGAGATGGCCTAGTCTCGGACCCTAACGAAGTAAACTTGCCCGGACCAGCATTTTCGGTGTCCGAAGCCCTAGACGCTTTTGCCGCAAAAGGGTTCACTTTAAGGGAAATGGTAACACTTTTGGGCGCGCACACTGTTGGTTTTGCTCACTGCAGTTTCTTCCAAGGCAGGCTCTCGAGCTTCGGGTCACCCGACCAGACAATGGACCCGAATTTGGATGCTAAGTTGGTTCGGGTTTGTGGGTCGGCGGAAAAACCGCCGAGAAATGATCCCACTGTGTTTTTGGACCAAAACACTTCGATGGTGTTTGATAATGAATTCTATAATCAGATACTTTTGAAGAGAGGTATTTTGCATATTGATCAGCAGCTGGCTTTGGATCAATCTTCGAGTGGCATTGTTTCGGGTTTTGCCGCGGATGGCGGCGGTTTTGTGAAGAGCTTTGCCGATGCTATGGTACGGATGGCAACCTTTGATGTCTTAGTTGGAAGTGAAGGAGAGATTAGAAAGAATTGTAGGGTATTTAATAAACCTTTGAAAGGTAATTAATTAATGGTCGCTTAGGAAATAATTCTTTTCATATTCGGAGGATCATTAATGTGTTAAATGATGGATGGTCTCTCTCAAGAGATCTATGTATAAGGATTTTCAACCAATTATATATGTCATGTGAGCATATTTTCACTAAAAAGATATCCTACTTTTGTCCGATAAGGCAACTCACATTTAAGAGGGATGAATTGGATATTTTTAAAGTTTTTATAATTTTTCATTTTTTTTAAAATATTTTGATTTTGAAAAGTCGTAAAATTATTTTAACTCAAACAAATTCAAAATAAATTGACAAAGATGTTTACACATAAAAAATAATAAATTAAAGTACTTATGTAAAGTAATTATTTAACTATACATAGACAAAGGCTCAATGAGCACATTCATGAAAGGAAATTACTTCTTTCAAGTGTACTAATATTTAGACAATATGATAAATAATGAAGTACAAAATACTTAACAAATTTCAACAATAAAAAAGAAAACATCCCACAATCTCAATTATCAACAAGAGTAAGAATAGATATCACAATATTAATTAGTAGAAAATAAAGAAAGTAAGGATAGAGATATTCAAATACAAATTTTTTAGTAATGCCCCATTGAAAAACCATTTCCAAAGCGTACATCTACTTTCAAGTTTTCAACTAAGTTTGAAGCCACTAAATAAAATTAATCCTTCCAAGTTTAAACAAACACAAAGAAAAGCCTTTACAACGATTGCTCAAACCATAATTAAAATACCCTCTAAAAAGCTCAACCACTCACTTACAAAAAGAAAACCTAACAAATAGGTCAACCACTCTTTTTACTCTAGGTAAGACTCACTCTAGAAAATTTAGATATATTTGAAAAGTTATGACAAAAATTGAAAGAACTCCAAAGTTCAGATTACAAATTGAAGCTCAATGGGTAAGGATTTACTCAAATATAGTTTGTATTGAAAAAACTAGATAAAGAATTAAAGTACAGATGAAAGAAAATACATGCCTCTTCAGAATTAGGCTTTCACTATAAAGAAAAATGTAAAATGCATATTTATAGCAAGTGAGAATGAAACACAGTAAAAAGATTACCCCTGCGATCATGATCGCGAATTCAAAATTTGAATTGCAATCATAATAGCTATTGAGAAGATAATTAGGATTTGTATTAGGGAAAAAGTGGAGAGATGCTAGAGAAAATTAGGGATAAATTATTATTAAATGAAATAAGATAACTGATTTAATTTGAAAGACTTAATCGTACTCCTCTTTTTATATAGAGTCTATATAAGAGGTAGAATTCTAATAAAACTTAATAATTTATAAACTTATCTAAACTTACAACTTATTTCTAATATTATAATCTAAGTAAATAATCTAATGGTTTATTAGTCATATATTTTATCTCTATTTCCTAACACTCCCCCTCAAGTTGAAGCTTTTAAAACTTAAGCTTATTACATTAATTTGAACTTTCAAAAAATAAAATGTAAAAAAAATATCTATAAAGAAAACTTAATAAACTTCAAACTACATAAACTACTTGCAAGAGACACAGCATGCAAACAACTCCCTCTAAACTAAACATTCACAAACCCCAAAAACAATGCCAAAACCTCATAAGATACAACTCCTAGAAGTTTTTACCCAACTATCCCTGGTTGCTCCCTTGACCTTCTTCCAATTGTTCTCTTAAGCACAAATGACATAATTTCGAGAAGTCTTCTACTAGCTTCCCTTGAGCTGTTTATTCAACTTTCTAGCCAAAACCATTGATACTACCACAAACTATGTTGTTCCTTGGTTGTGTTCATTACATCGTACTTTAAGACAGTAAAGTAAGAAATGCACTTGAATAAACAAAACTTAAGAATTAATCCACTGCTAAACAGCCAAAACTAGTGGTACAAACCACTTTACATAGAGGATAATTTTATCAAATTAGACCTGTACAGACACAAGTCACGTCAAATTGTGCTTCAAATCATAAGAAGGTACTAAATGTCACAAGTCGCCAAACAGTGTTTCAAATTACATAAAGACACTAAAATTCGTTAAACAGTCCAAATATGCATAACACCAAATGCACTTTGAATACTTCAAAATCAACTAAATTACCATAAAATGAAAGCAACTTATACTACCCCACACCAAACTAAGTCAAATAAATCTTCAAAAATTCCAAAAAAAAAAAAAACTTACACAAATTGTAAAACTAGTTTGCACAAACAGTGTTTCTTGTGCCTTGGAATTAATTTCAATACCAAAAACAACTTTCTTTTGAACTTTGCTCAGACCAAATCGTGTGATACAAAATCCTGTCAAATACAAAAATCTGGCTTGCCCAAAACTGAAACATAGGCCTTTTTTTTTTTTTAATAAGATGTATCGATAACTAACAAATCATGCCTCGACCTCAAACTATCATTGGATGTCACCTAAAACACCAAATTAGACTTACATTTACCCATCATAAATCACCACTAAGCAACCTAAAATCGAGCTAAACCTAATTCTAAATTTGGCATCCAAACCATAAAAAGCCAAAAACACTACAAGAAAAATAAGATTTTCCAACAGAAAATTCCAACGGAATTAAATCCATTGGATTTTCCAACGGAAATTCTAATAGAATTAATTCCATTGGAATATTCAAATGGATACTCCAACGAATTTAATTCCGTTGTAATATTTCAATAGAAATTACAACGGACTAAAATTTCGTTGGAATATTCTAATGAAAACTCCGACGGATGAAAATTCCTTTGGATTGTCTGTTGGCAAATCCGTTGGAATATTCAAAATATGTTAGCTTTTTAAAATTTTTTTTTTTAAAATTATTCCAACAGATATTCCAACGGACTTATCCGTTGGAGTTTTAATTAAAACGGCATGTTTTGCTTCAATATTTAATTCCATCAGACAAATTTCATTTGAATGTCCGTTGAAATTTTTGAAACCCTTATTACCGTCCCTAGTTTCATTTTCTACAAAATCGACCGAATGCAGCACAACCTTTCGTCTTCCTCACGATCTTTGGTCCACTCCTGGTGTGATTTCTTCATTTTCTTCCTTGTTTGAAGCTAGTTTTGCGCCATAGCAAGGTAAAATTGTTATTTCTTCATTTTATTTCTTCATGTTCTTCGTGTTCTTGGTGTTTTTCGGGTTTCGTTTTATTTCATTTTGTTTGAAGCTAGTTTGTCTTTTGTTCTTTTTTCCTAACCACTACAATTGTTTGGTGATTAGTTTAATTTA
>JANHAO010020390.1:0-12864 GCA_026873985.1 Saraca asoca | reverse complement strand
GTGATGATGAATCTATTTTTAAAATTTTAATTTTTGAAGTCAACAAAAATTTTGAAATGCCTTGTTAATTTACAAGTTAAATACTGTTAAAATAAATGGATACTTTAAGATTATTTTTTAAAATGATATTTAATAAGATGATGTTATATAATTTATTGTATTGTGTGTTTTAATTTTAATTCTAATTACAATAGAATTTCACATTATAAAAATATGTAATAATAAAAATTAATAGATATTTTATTCTTTATAATTTCATTAAATTTATAATTTAGTCATGTAATATTATTTTATATAATTATATCATAAAATTTAAAATTATTTATAATTAAATCTTCATCGTCTTAAACCTAACTAATAGAATCCTATTGTATTCATTAATTTATGTATTGATATTTTATTTTCACTAATTTGTTATGTTATTTCATCAAAATTTATTTATTAACTTTTAGTTACTATATAAAAAAGATTACCTTAATTATTTTTGTTATAAGAAGAGAAAGGAACCTTTATATTGAAAAGGATTAAAAATACTATTTTTTTAAAAAAAATTATTGATAAAAAATGATAAATAAGCTAAAAAAATTGAATTTCAATTGAACTGTAAGTTATTTTATCACTTGGATTTAATACGAGCTGGCAGTGAGAACTTAATTAAAAATTATTTTAAATTTTAGGATGTAATTATGTAAAATAAAATTATAAGTATTAAATTATAAATTTAGTAAAACTACAAAGATTAAAATTTCTATCAACTCTAATAATAATAATTAGAACAATAAATTAATTTTTTTTGTTTGAATACATACTTAAAAAAGTTTATAATAATATATATTTTTGTGAAATTTTTATATTTCTAGTTACTTTTTTATAAAAAAAAATGTAACTATTTTCATAAACAAATTGTAACTTTCTCGTTAAAAAAAATTAGTTTTGCAAAAAAATTTAATGCCACCCTTGTTATTAGAATTAAACTTTTTATATACTGAATTTATTCAAAATATGTACAAAAAAATTTAGATTTAAAATATTAAAAAGATGAAAATTTTAAAAATAGCATCCAATACCACTCTACTGTTAAAAGTGCAGTGACCTGCCGTATACTTTTGTTAGTAAAAATTTAAAATTATAATACAACCAAAAAGTTGTACAACACTAAGAAGAAATCATCTTTTTATATGAAATAGTATAATGATATTTTTTTTATATTTATTTTATCTACATTTTCTCATATTACATTGAGATTTAATTCTAAATCCTACTATGATACCAGAGGATGTGGGTGAGATGTGAATGAAATAAATATAAAAATATCATCTTGAAGCTAATATCGCTAAAATATAGGTTCAAATACAGACGTAGCAAAAGAAACCACGTTTGGATAAGTGTACAGTAGTTGAAGGTGGTTGATTTGAGATGCCTTTAGTATCTTGTCATTTCGGGTGGAGGGGGCAGACAATTACACGGGAGAACATGTTTAGCCACAAAAGTTGCATTCACAAACTCTTCACTTCTGGTATTTATTATAACAAGTAGGTATTAGTTATTAGATCGCTTTATTATATGTATGACTTTCAATTTTGGGCTCACGTCATGTGATTTAAAAAGATTTTAGAACTGTTTGATAAAAATAGTGTACTATTTTTAAAGTAAAAAGACCTGTTTGATAAAATTATTTTTGAAAATAACTCTGAGTTGTTTTCAAAAATAATTTTTAAAAACAGAACAAATTTTTAAACAGATTCTTCATCTCTTATTTCAAAAAAAAAAATAAGGGATATGATTATTTATAAAAGAAAAAATATTATGATTATTTTCATAAAATTAAGTTATAATTTTTTATATATTTAAGATTACTAATGAGCTTGGTTACGAAAATGATTCTATCAAATAATGCACTATCCTGTGTCTTAAACAAAGGAAGTGAAGTTAGCACATCAAAGAATGAGACTCAATTAAATTTTACGTTGTTTTCGGCAAAGCTAACAAAGAGGTCCAGATGACAACTAGCTTAAAGAATCAGGGGGCGAGAATACGTTAACCTCATTATTTTGTACGGAGTTATTGATATATGTTTATTAATCATTATGATTATACCTACCATTTAGCTGCAAATTTAAAAGTTTGAAAACTTGTGGCTGCACTTGCACCACAAATAATATGGTTTCAATACTAAGTAATTATAGTTGACTTTTTTTTATCTTTCTTGTTGGTCTTTTGCTATCATCTTGTTTGGCTTGGTACATTATTTGAACTAACACATGAGTTGAGTAGAACTGCGGTTTAAAATTTTCAAATTCAACTTATTTATTAAAAAAACAATGAGTTCACTCATCAATAGTAGTGTATAAAAACTCCAAAACTCAAACTTTATATTTAATAGAATCTATTAACTATACACACTTGATTCACCTAAAGCATGAATTGGTTTGAGCTGAGTTTTAAAATTTTTAAATTTTAATTTATTTAGGAGTAATTTTATATATGTGAAGTCCGACCTCTTGGTTGAATATTTTTATTATTGTATTATTTTTTTTTAAATTTTAAAATAAATAAATTAAATAAAAAATAAAAAATCTTAACATAAAAAAGGTAATCTAATAATAAAAATAATCAATGAAATTGAACTTCTTTCTTTATTAATCGTAGATATTTAAGTTTCGAAATAAAAATGCATGAAAACCCTACATTTGAACCGAAGTTAGGGTAATTAGATCAGCTAACATTACTTCGCCGCCCCTTTATGCTATTGTATTTCAACACACACATATATTTCCTTCCTTTATCAATATTAATTAGTCATGTCACATGATTTTCTTTTCTTACATTGATACCCCTATCAATTGCCCGATTATAAATATAAACTCTTAATTCTATCTTTTTAGTTTTTTTTTATCTTTCATCAAAAGGTTCAAAACCAAGACGCATAGTGAATAACTATCAAGTGATAATTGATTCCACAATTTTTAGCTGTTAAGATAAAAATTCATAATGACTTTATTATATATTTATCATAAATTCTTTGAATTTGGAGAACTTCATTGCACTGGATTATTTTTGTCTAAAGGAAATTACCATATAACAAATTATTGTGAGTATTTTTGGAATCACATAAATGGGTTAATAAAAGTGTAATGGATAGACCAGACTAGTAAGGGCTCAGCTCACCTAGGATTGAGGTCATTCGATCAATACATCAGGTCAATAAATACGAGTTAAGGTCCCTGGTCAACCATGGTCAAAGTAGCCACTTCAAGTTGTTGAGAACAAGGCTCAGCTCACAGATCAAAGTATGCATCCACAACTAACAGACCAAGAAAATTCGTTCAGTTTCCTATTTTGATGGGAGTTTATTATAACTTATCTATTATGTAATTTTAATTAAATCATGATACTTATCATTATAGATTTACATTCAAACTGTAACTTCGCAACTATTATAAAAGGAGATGAAATCATTGTATATGACATAATCAACCATTGGATATAAAAATACTCAGCAAAAAGTAATAAAAGCTATGAATATAGGGGTCAAACTGACTTTAACCGTAACATATTAAAAACTTCTGGTGTCTCTCTATTCTTCCTTTCTCTCTCTCTTTCTCTTTTCACATTTAATCTGCAGTTTGGGGTTTAAAACTTGGGTCAATCAAATTTGATCGTCAACACAAATTTACGTATCATGCATTCGGATAGGGCCAGCAACACAAATTTCTAGACGTGAGTTTAGTCTAGAAATTTTGACCCTATCAAATTTAAAACTCTCTTCAAACAGAGACATAATACTTGTATATTGGTGTTATAATATATGTCCTTAAAAAAAAGGTAATTATCAATTTCGTTATTAATGTATTAATTTTGTGTGACTCACATGTATTAGAAATTATACTTTTTAATGTTCAGGACATCAAATATTTTAGCCATATTTTTCCTATTGGATGAAAGTAAAGATACATATTAAGCAGAAATAAATAAGTATTTCTCCCTTAAATCAATACGTATGACTTTTTTTTTTAATTTTTAGGATAAAATACATCATAGCCTTTTAAACTATACTTTATTATCAATTTATTATCCTCTCAACTTTAAAATTCAATACTTATCTCCTTAAAATTCCAACTTAAATAAAATTGCCAACCAAATGTTAATTTAAAAACAATTTTATTTTCTAATTGAAACTCTCCGTTTAGAACCGATAGACTGGTTGGATGACAAGCTGTTGTTAGATGACCTACACAAACAGCAAAGTTAGTTGTACATGACAGAAGTGGTTCACTGAACATACTCCAATGGTCAAGTCAGTAACCTCATGGAGTTTCAATAAATGTAGTGAAGATTATCTAAAGAAGGGATACTTGTTGGTATATAGGTGCCTAGTGTGCCAATTGTCATGCTCTTGGACAAATGATGTGCGACCACGTGTCTTCAACGTATTGGTAACATAAGCAAGATTCCTATTGGGTAGTTGCTATAATCACATTATTTGTGCATGCCTGGGTCACACTTATTGCCATGCGTATATTGGTGGTTGATTCACTAAATCTTTGTTTAGCCGAATTCTATGAAGTAATCAATCCACTAAATGCATCAAGTCAGTTGACCTAGGTCTGAAACTACCTTTGTTTTGGCCACTTCTTCAATTAGTCATGGTCTATCGTCTGGAGACTAATGACCACTTTGGGCTATATCATTTACCCCTTCCCTTTTAACGAGTGCAACGATTAGCCAACCCAGAGACCTTTCAATCCTCTAGGCCAACTATTATCTATACCAACAATAATGATAACCTTAAATGAAACTCTCCGTTCAAGTGGTAGACTGGCAGAACAACAAGCTATTATTAGATGACCTGCACACATAGCAAAGTCAGTTGTATACGATGGAAGTGGTATGTCAAGCACGTTATGACGGCCAAGTCAGCAACCTCACAAAGTTTCAGTAAGTATAATGAAGATGATCTGAAAATGGGATACCTGTCGGTATATATAGTGTCGAACGTGCTAATTGTTGTGCTCTTGGAGGAATGATGTGTGACCACGTATATTTAGCATATTAGTAGCATAAACAAGATTCTTGATAGACGATTGTTGCAACACATTGTTTATATATACCTAGGTCACACCTTTTATCATGCGTCAGTTGGGTGATTGATTCACTAAACCTTTGTTTGGCCAAGTTCTATGAAGGAATCAATCGACCAAATGCATCAGGTCAATCAACCTTGGTCTAAATCTGCCCTTGTTATAGCCACTTCTTCAACTAGTCTTGGTCGATCATCTGTGTTCAATCATTCGGAGACTAATAACCATTTTGAGCTATGTTATTTGCCTCTTCCCCTTTATTGGGTGCAATGATTGGCCTACCCAAAGACCTTTCATTCCCTTAGGCTAGTTGTTATTTGTACCAGTAACAATGATGGTCTTTGCCTTTCAGAAGGTTGTCGATACCTATAAAGGTCATGTTGTGGCGATGATCACCATATAAGCTATTCATCTTCATTTATCCTAACCATTGGATCTCTCCCCTGCTCGCTTTAAAAACTAATCCATGCCACTCAGCACCCATTTCATGCTTTGCTTTCAAAAAGTTCAAACTTGCTGCTGCACTTTGTCTTCTTTTCTGGTGCTTTTCCATGGTTTCCAATTTCCTCACTACTTCTCTTATAGGTAAATTTTTTGCCTTTATTTTTAGCTTTCATTCTCTTCTTTATTTTCTTCAAAATGCACCAGCAATGACGATTTTTCCTCAGTGGTTACATCTCTCATGCTTATCTATCTTCTATTGAACCGTATTAGAAAAATCAATGTTTACTATTTCTTTTAGCCTAGCTTCCCCCTCTTTTGTTGAATCCTTTTTCTTGTTCAATCATCTTTGTTTGACCATCCTTTCCCTTGTTTCACCTCCTCTAATTCTACTTTATTTTCTTTAAAGGTAGTCCTCATCTTTGTGTTCTCTTCCATTCATGACCCATAGATCGGGCAACCCCATCGACCTATTATCTGACTCTAATTCTTCATCCGATCTTAGGGAATTCTCACTTGAACACATTACCTACCATTTTGCTCTTCCTCTTTGCACCATCATAACTAATCAATCATAGGATAAGAATGGGAACAAGCAAATTCATTTGATTGATACTGCGTCAGATTACCTAAGGGGGATTCATCTTAACGTGAACTAATAGCTACTTATGACGAGTGGCGAGACCTGGATGTTATCCAAGAGCTGGAGAAGGTTCAAGTCTTGAACAAGTCTATCGAAGGGATTTTCTTTCAACTTGTTAAAGAGGATGAGCTGGTATGCAACAATGACACCTCCTCTTTCATGATGTTCTATTGAGATGTGGTCAACCATCTCCATGTTTGCCTCCTTTCTCCGCATTTCAAGCAAGTGTTCTCTAGGCTATAAACATCTACCCCTCCTAGTTGACCTGGAAAGCTTAGGCCTTTCTCTTTTGCTTTAAAGTATTGAGCATTCATCTTTGTCTTACCTTGATTATGGATCCTTCTTCTTTTTTTTTACTTACTCCCACTAAAAATTTAGAGGTTAGATACACTTCATCCAATGCCCCAATCTATTATTTATAGAAAACATGCTCATCAGTGTTCGTACCTGAAAGCATTTCTTCTTCAAAGTCCAAATGACCAAGGGGTTTCACTCATTCTTCCTTTAAGATAGCAAGCCACTCTGCCTAGCTAAATGGTCATCTTTTACGAAGCAACCCTGAAACTAGTCACTTAACAATTTTTCAAATGATAAGCAAGGCTTTATTGTTTGACTATTAGCGTAAAGGCCATTTAATGCCCAATCTATCCTTCGTATGTACTTTTATTTTTTACTTGGCTTTGTCTATTTATTTTGCTTTTACTGACTTTCATTTACTTTTGTTTTGCTCTTAGATTGTTAGTTGAACAAAGAGAAGTGATATAAATCCATCACTTGAAGATAGACCCTGAGTGATTGGCTAAGATTCGTGCTCGAGCTTTGGCCAAGTAGAAGCCTATCATGCCTTTAACCATTCAGATTAAGCCACCACCTCATGAAGTTAAAGTTACTAGTAGTCTCGCTTCTTCCAATTAGCCTAGGCTTTCATCTGGTCGCACTAAGGCATTATCATTGCATAAGCGGAAAACCCTTTTCAAAAATTCTTCCAAAAGCAATGGGTGTAGCTCGTCTAACAACTTCCCCTTCTTTAGCCAAAAAAAATCAAAATAGGTGCCTAGAAAAAGTTATTGCTAATTGAAGCCCCAGAAGGGAGCAACTTATCTTTTGATACCATAGACAACCTATGGTACAAAGATGCAGATTATAGGGCCTTTCTAGGTAGCAAATTGCTTATCCTTGTTGTCCAAACCACAATGATGAGTTTATATTAGACCAAGGCCCCCTTCATCTTTTTAAATCTTCCACAGCCTAGATAATTCATTTGGTTACTTTTATTCTGGCCATAGTGCTGACCCTCGTATGGAATGAGAAGGAGCTGGCGAACACTAATCTTAGTGTCATGGAAGGCTTGAGGAAGAACATCGAGGCCAAAACTAAAGACCCGACTGATCGAGACAAAAGCATCTCTAACCTTACTAGACATATCGCTGAGTTGTGAAAAAATAAGACTCTTTGTCCTTTAAAAGTGAGGAGTTGGCGAGGCAACTATCCTTCAAGTCACGAGAGTTCGAGGTTGAATAGAAGAAGTAGGAAGAGAGTGAGACAACTTTCAACCAAAAACTTAAATTTGTTGCTGCCAAGGTCGAAGATCTGAGCTATCCCATGTTCTGTAGTGGGTTTGCAGAGATTATTCGCCAGATTCAACATTTTAACCCAGACCTGCCAATCGACCTTTCCAAGACCAACAGGGATAAGCACTTGGAGTAGATTTTGGAAAAGCTAAAGGAAGGTTATGCGATCTTAGACTTTATCACTATTGTTGCATTTTTTTTTATATATATATGTATGGAATAGGTCAATCGTCCATATGAATAGACTTTTGAATATTCTCTGTGCATATAGCATTCTTTTTAATCAACTTTTGTATGGCATCTTCTTTTGTTTGTGTGCCTTTAACGGGCTTTACATTTTCTATACTTCATCTGATGACTTTTATCAAGCTTCCTTGTCGACTGAGCCTTCAACAGGTCTTTTGTCTTTTTTCTTTTTGTTGATTGTCTGTTTTAACTTGCCAATCTTTCATGCCTTTAAAAGGCATTACACTTTATCACTTTTCTTTTGTTAATCCTTTGATTGTCAGGACCTTCATTGGGTTTTTGTAACATCAATTTATCTTGTGATTGTCTTCGATCATCTTACTCCTAGAACTTTGTTTCACATGTGTTGTTTACAATTGCCTTTTATTGGCATCGAGGGGTTTACTTGGGCTTTTATTAGTACTAAGGGATCTACTTGAATTTTTATTAGTGCCAAGGGGTCTGCTCAATCTTTTGTTACTATCATGGGGTCTACCTAAGCTTTTATTAGTGCCAAAGAGTCTACATAGGCTTTTATTAGTTAACCTTTTATTAGTGTTGATGGGTTTGCTCGAGCTTGTATTAGTGTCGAGGGGTCTGCTTGGGCTTTTATTAGTGTTAAAGGGTTTGCTTAGGCTTTTATTAGTGTCAAGGGGTTTACTTAATCTTTTATTAGTGCCAAAGGGTTCATTCGAGCTTTTATTAGTAACTTATGGATGTGGTACTTTCCCTTTTTATTTCATTTTGCTCTATCTAAATGATTTGGAGCTAGCAACATTTAAATTTGAACATGGTACAACTTCAAATGCATCACATTCCATGTTCAAGGAAAAGGCTTAATTCCTAACCTTCATTTAAAGACATATGAGACTCATACTTTCATTATAGATGCATAGTTGTGAATATACCTTAGGTAAAAATTTTGAAAGTCACCATTGGTGAATTACTTTCCATTATTAGAGATGATCATTATGAGGAGGCCATACCTCAAAGCAGTTGTTAGTCATTTCCCTATGCAAGAGTTTATACTTCCAGAAAAATTTACATGCAAATGATGTTTTTTCAAACTAACTTTTATATGTTATTTAAGGTTATGGTTACGAGGGGCTCTACCTCTATCTATTTAATGAAGTAATCGACTACCACTACCACATACTTTAACTGACCAAGAGCAACTGAGAATAACCTAGCAGGTTTATGCCCCATTGGTAGAATAGCCAGGGAGGGAAAATGGATATCTGTTTTACTGCAAGCCGCCTTTGAACCTTTGCAAATTTTTTACACTTTTCACATCTTCGCATAAGTTTCAAGGATTCTGTTTTCATTTTGGGAAAAAAAACATCCTAATCGAATAGCTTGTAATGTGATCACTGCTCCTGCTATATGACTCCCACAAATTCCCTTGTGAATTTCCCTCATGACATAATTTGGTTTGCTTGGCTAGAGGCATCTTAATGACGGGAGTGAAAAATCTTTCTTATATAATTGTCCTCTTTCCATGAAAAAGTGTGTCATTCTTTGTTTAACCTTTTTGGCTTTTTTTTTATCATCTAGCAGCCACCCTTCTTTCAAAAGTTACATGATTTGGGTGACTTATGACTCTTCCTGCTCCATACACATTACTTCATCTAAGCAAGGGCATTGTAATGTTTCTTGTATCACAATTCTATTATTCACCACTACTTTAGTGCAAGCCAACTGGGCCAATGCATTTGTGTGATCATTTTCTTTCCTAGGAATTCTTATCAACTTGAAATTGAACCCTTTTAATAAATTCCTTGCTACACTAGCATATCCCGCTAATGTCAACTCCTTTACTTTGTAATCTCTCTTAACTTGGGCAATTACTAGTTGGAATCGCTTTTGATTTTCAGTGATTGTGTTTCCACTTTTCTT
This sequence comes from Saraca asoca, assembly GCA_026873985.1. Taxonomy (NCBI): domain Eukaryota; kingdom Viridiplantae; phylum Streptophyta; class Magnoliopsida; order Fabales; family Fabaceae; genus Saraca; species Saraca asoca. The sequence continues at coordinate 3,007 of JANHAO010020390.1, read as the reverse complement.
GCTAACTTTAACCCAACTATTAGCATTTCATATTCTACTTAATTGTTTGTCACTTTGAAGTCATATTTCAGCAAGTATTTCAAGATTAAGTCTACAGGTCCCTCCAAAATCACCTCTGCCTTGCTACCTTTTCCATTTGACTAACCATCTACATACAACGTCCACGTCTGGCTTTCCAACTTGGTCTCTTCTATTTTTTGCTAATTCTATGACAAAGTTTGCTAGTGCTTGATCCTTCACCTCATTCTTTGCTTTGTAAATAAATCTATACTCCGATAACTTAATTGCCCATGCTGCTAATCAACTTGCCAAATCAGGTTTTCATAGAATTTGTAGGATCAAAGCATTTGTCTGAATGACAATTTAGTGACTTTGAAAGTAATGTTTTAACTTTTTGGATGACGATAGCAAAGTGAAGGTTAATTCATCTATTTTCAAACACCTTATCTTGGCGTTGTACAACGTGTAACTGGTGAAGTACACTAGTTTCTATTATTCTTCTACTTCCTGAATAAACACTAAGCTTATCATTTCTATAATTGCTACAAAATATATGTATAGTGCTTTTCCCAACTTTAATTGAGTAAGTATGGGTGGTACGGCCAAGTACTTTTTTAGCTCTAGGAATGTTTTTTCACAGTTGTTAGTCCATTCAAAATTTTTGATATTTTTAAGTAATTTAAAGAAAATAGCAAGTTTATCAGCTAACCTGGACATGAAACACGTGAGAGTTGCAACCTTCCCATTGAGCATCTGCACCTCCTTTATGGTGAATAGGCTCCTCATGTCAATTCTAGCTTGGCATTTGGACGGTTAACTACTATGCCTCGCTCAATTAGCATAAAACCAAGAAACTTTTTCGCTTTTGCCCCGATTGTGCACTTCTTTGAATTCAATTTGATATGAAATTTTCTCAAGATTTCAAATGTCTCTTCCAAATCTAGCCAATGCTGCTCCGAGCTTTTTGATTTAATTATCATATCATCAATATAAACTTTCATACTTCTACCTACTTGTTCTAAAAATACCTTATTCACTATTCTTTGATATGTTGCCTTGCGCTTTTTAATCTGAATAGCATTACCCCATAGTAGAAAGTTCTTTGATTGATTATGAATGTTGTTTTATCTTCATCTCTGGGATGCATTCTTATCTAGTTGAAAATTGATCATGCATCTTCGAAATTGAGGATTTCAAATCCTATTGTGCTATCCACTAACTGGTCAATGTCTAGAACCATATATGAATCTTCAAGGCATGCTTTATTGAGATTTGTGAAGTCTGCACATACCCTCCATCGCTCTATGGCTTTTTAAACTAAGACCATATTTGCCAACCATGTGGCGTTCAGGATTTCGATGATGAATCCTGTATTTAGCAGTTTCTCCACTTCTTCTGTTATTACTTTTTTATCGTTCAGGGTCGTGGTTTCTCTTTTTCTACTACATGGGCTTCATGCTTAGGTCAGTTGATAATCTATGACAAGCTACTCCTGGGTCAATCTCAGCATGTCGGCAGGTGTTCAAGCAAACACTTTGGTATAATCTTGCATGAGCTTCACTAACTGATCCTGATATACTTCCTCTAATTCAGCCGCAATTTTGACTATCATCTCATTGTCTTCCCCAAAAATCTATACTTTCTCCATATTCGAACTCAGCTCTAGTCGACAAGGATTATCATGTCAAACATTAAGCAACATTGAGTCTACCATTTGACATTCATTATTATTTTCATTGACAATCACAAATTTTGTTCTGTTAATATCTTTTTAACTTTTTGCCAAACTCGCCATGTAACACGTTCAAGTGACCTGCTGATCGACCTATACTTCCCCAATTCCTCCAACCACAGGAACCTTATCAATAGATGTGGAATAGAGATAGTGGCCATGACCTAATTAACAAATGGCTTTCCTAGAATATCATTATAAGCGCTATTAGGGGTGGCCACAACAAAGAAGGTGACATCTAGATTTTTTATCAATAACTGAATTCCTAAGGTTAACCTTAGGGTCACCGTCCCCTCCACTTGAACCTGTCTTCTTGTGAAACTAATTAAAACACCTATGCAAGGTTTATATATGCTCTTAGGGATATTTAAAGCATTAGCAACATGTAGATATAAAACATCAATGGAACTTCCCTGATCAACGAGTATTCTTTTAATAATAAAGCTATGCAACAATGCTGAAATAACCATTAGATCATGATGATCCCATCAGTGTCTTTAAAATCTTGATCTGTAAAGCATATCAGCTCATAATGCTCTATCTTTTTCTTCCCCTCAACCATCATCACCGTCTTGAGGTGCCTTTTTCTAATGTTTTTGGAAGTTTCTCCCCTAACAAGACTTCCAACAATGGTTTCGATCATCCCTGAGATAGGGGAGGTCATCTCAGCTTCTTTGTTTTCTAATAGATTGAGTTGTAGAGAGCAATCCTTCTCTCTTTCTTCTTTTTCTCATTCACTCGTGTGGAACTTTTTGTACTTCAAAAGGTATCCTCTCCTTATGACTTAATCTATCCCATCTTTCAAGGTAATAGACTCATCTACTTGATGCTTGTAATCTCGATGGAACTTAAAAAATTTTGATTTATCAGCTGGAGGGAATTTTCATCATCTTTATGGAGGGAAACTTCATTAGTTTAGTCATTTTGACATCTTGCACAATGTGACTCATTGGTGCATTTAGCGACATGTAGTTATTGAACTTGAAGGTGATGGCCGAAATTCTAGAGAGAGAAAACTCAAAAATTTTCATGGTAAATCCCAAATTTCGACCCTTCCCAAGATCTAATTGGGTGAGGTTTGCTCTAGAAGCTACAAGGAAGTAAAACTAACCTTGTTTGAGGCTCGAATCGCAGCAGAATGTCTCCTTGCTTGGCCGGCCACCATAGAGCCCATGTGTGCTCCCTCCACCGGTGGTTCACACCAGGAAGCTCTCTAAATGGCCCTTCAAGCTCCCTCCATGTGCTAGCATGCCATTGGAGCCGGAACCATCTCAA
>JANHAO010020389.1:0-12863 GCA_026873985.1 Saraca asoca | reverse complement strand
TAAAAAATATTATATTTATTTATAAATATATATTATAATTATTATTTTTTTATATAAAAATAAATATTCATAATATTAAATAACAAGATATAATAAATAATAAACTAAAAATTAAATTTGATATGTATGTTGAAACAGGAAATATGTGTCTGAACTTTCTGAAATTACGGATATGATTTCAAAATCAAATTTGACACGCATATCAAAATAGAGAATGAGTATCTAAACTTTTTAAAATTACAAATACTATTCTGAAACGTTTTATGTCGATATCGATAAGCGACATCGATAAATGGACATGATTACTCTATGAAATGTCGATGTATCGTAGTCCTTAATTGAGTATTTTTATTTTATTATTATATATAAAAATAGAGTAATATTATTTATATTAACTTTTCTCTCATTTTTTTATATAAAATAATTTATTAATTCATTCATTTCTTCTTAAAAAACTTTTTTGATATGAAAATAAAAAAAAATGTGAACAAGAGAGTTATAAAAAATAAATCATGAATCTCTAAATCAAATAACATTTAATATTACTTGAAAGTTTCTATCTTTCTTTGTATCTTAAATTGTACATTGGATCTTGTATGTGTGAATTTATTAAATTAATCATCAAATATATAAAAAAACAAAGACGAAAATTGAGGGAACAAGGAAGATTGATTAAATAATACTTGCGCATGTTTAATTTTTCTTGTTTGTTCTGCTCCCATTAAATTCTCTTTTTTGAAAAGTATAGTTGGAAAATACATATATATAGTTGGGATGCAATGATAATATATTCAGCAGAAATCACGCATTTGGAGAGATCAGGGAGGGTCCCTTCGCCGATAGATTATAAAAGGAACTAAAGAAAACCGAAGAAAGATCTGCAGAATTAGGTGAGAAAGCAAAAATCAAATGATAACTCACAATAATATGATTAAAAGTACTTGTTAGAACTTCAAGATGGTTAAAAGATTGGCGCCCACAGGACACCAAAACAAATCAATCGACAAAAAAGGTTCTTCGTGTGAAAACTCAAGCCATGATTGCAGATGACACTTAATTATTAGCATTCACCATTTGGGGGCTTATTTGTAAATAACTATGTTGCCTTAATCTTGCTTTCTTTTTATGGCACGATCGCTTTTATCCCTCTCTGATTTAATAAATATAAAATTTCATATAAATTAAAGTATCATTTAATTAAATAAATTAAGAATTATAATTTATAAATAATATATTTTATTTTTAAATAATAAATATGTATAAAATTATTTTATAGTATTTAATTAAATTTATTTTATTATTAAATTATATTTAAATAAAAGAAAACATGATCAAATACATAAAAACAGTCATTTTCAAATGAATAAAATTAAATAGTTTGAATTAAACCCTATATTAAAAAATTAAGAAAAATATGCAACCACAAGTTTCAATTATTATTTTTTTCAAATTCAATAAAATGATAAAAAGTTTTAATAATCCATGTATACCATAACTGACATCTAAAATAACTCGTGAAAGAAAACTTTAAGTAGACTGAATCAAGTCACTAAATAAAAAAAAATTAAAGACAAAAAATAATCATTATATACAAGACAAAAATTGAATATTAACCTTTAACCAAGTATTTGAAATTGTCAATTATACAAGTTTTATTTATAATGAATTGTATTTTAAAATAAAGAAATTATATAGTATTTTATACGTTATTGACAATATTTAAAAAAAAATAAAAAAAATTAGTCATGATTGTGATAAACAATCAATTTAATTTAAAAAATTCTTGCATGAAATATCATTTGTTGTGAAAAAATCACTACAATATAATTCAAGCAATCCCATCAATAATATTGTTTGTGAAAAAAAAATTAAAAAGATATGCATAAATCATATTTGATTTTTACTATAAATTAAGTTCATCTCATTAAAAATTATAGAGCTATATCAAGTAAGTTTGTTTTTTGAAGAAAAAAAAAGACAATTATTAATATTAATATTGATATTAATTTTTATCTTATTTACTTAGTTTATATAATAATTTTATGTTAAATAAAATGTGATATTAAAAAAAGAAGTTGTAAAAATAGTCCTACCTTTTTTTATTGATTTATTTAATTATTTATTTTGGAGTATCCTGTATATTTATTGTGCCTTTTAGAGTATAACATGAAGAATTCCTTCCCATTACATAATATATATAATTTCTCTGCCTTTAGTAGGTACAAACCGTTTTTTAAAACATGTGTATATCATCCTATATACTTTCAATCTTGGGTTAAAATACTAAATATCCTTCCAACTCTGACTTTGTCAAGTGTTTGTTTGATCACATGAAGAATAACACACTTAATAATCAGTTCAATAATTGATTTTAGATTTTTTTAGAGATTATTCATTGTATTTTAAAAAGCTTTCAGTAATTAATTATGGAAATTTTTTTTGATTAAACTAAAAATTATATTAATTTTTATTTCAATGAAATTACAGACAAAGAAAGATAAAGAAACATTAAGATTTTTACTCAGAATTAACATTACTCTTTTTCATTTGATCTCACACTGCACTTACTAATTTCCTTGTAAAAAACAAAAAGCTCATTACTCTTTACAATAATTTAACATTAAAAATTAAATTTTCTATAGACATGCAAATAGAAATAGATTTTGCAATATTACTAAATATAAAATAAATTATATATGATCATTTATTAATAATTAATTATATTCATAATAAATTATTTTTTTGCTATAAATATAAAATGAATTATACATGATTTAATAATTAATTATATAGGTTATAATCAATTTTTTCAATGTTCAAAAACTTTTAATAGAGGTGATACTAACTTTGCAAAAATTTAAACATAATATGTTTTTAGGGTGATATTTTTCATCAGACTTTTAAAATTTTTAATAATGTGTAAAATTTTAATACAATATATTTTTTTGAAAGCTGACATTCTTAATTATGTAGTAACACTTAATGTGTGTCTATATATATATATATATATATATAATATCTCAATAGTATAATATGCAACTACAAGAACTTGTCTATAGTTTAAAGAACCTTCGTTCCCTTCGTCCCTTTATTCTTTGGTTGCAATGTGAAACGGTGCCCTCCAAACACCGCCTATAACGGCTACTATTTCTCAATCAGAACTTGTCTTTATAAATTTGTACTATAAAAAGAACATATATAGTGGGATGAGTTAAGTGGTCCACTATTCATTCCACATTAAAATTTTAAAATAAAAAAGTTGAAAAGATCATATAGAAAGAAATATTATCTTATAATCACTCATAATGGACTAGAATCAAAATTAGTTATAGGTTTTAATTTTATATTGTCATTAAGCTAATAGTGATAAGGCTATCAAACCGGGTTGCATTTTTTTAAATTTTTTATTTTATCAATTCTTTTCTTTCATTTTAGAGGTATGATGACAAATTGGGATTATAATTTTCAACTTATAATCATATATAAGAAGAGATTGTTGCACAATAATCAATAACTTAAAAAGACAAAAAACTATTAAGAAGATAGATGAAATTTCACACGTCCAAATTATAAAAGATTCACCTCTTGAAATTTATAGAAACATAAAAAGATGAATGTTTTTAATTTATCAGTTAAAAAAAACGTAAATAAGAAAAATTACTCTAAAATTATCAATCAATTAGTCATTTAATATTAAAAGATGATATATTTTTTATTTTAATTTTAAAGATATGAATGAATTTTTAATTTTTTTAATGGATTCCAATATTATTTTTCTAAGGAGTTCTAGGTAATGAATTAAAATATATTATTCAGTACCTAAATCCACGTTTCTATTCTGCTTTATTATCTTAGTCGAAGAAAGGACTTCAAGTAGGCAAGTGACCACTAGTGGCTAGTGGTCGCTAGAAGGACACCGAAACAAATCGTGGAAGTTCCAATGCCACTGGCCCTTTGTTTATGTATAGTACAATAATGATCCTTATCCTACATCTAGTGATACAAAATGGCTTTGTATTGTTCCATGATATATATAATGATTATTGATCCAATGAAAAAAATACTCAAACTTTTTGAAATTTAAATTCCTTGTAGAATTATCCTATTTTTTTGGTGCATGCTTGGTACTTTACTACGAAAAAGCAAAATCAATTTTAAATTTGATAATTGACTTGTATCGTTGAATTAATAATTTACTTTAAAATGTAATAATAAAGACATGAAGATCAATTGTTCTCCTGGAAGTACCCCGGAAGATAAAGAGCAAAGACAAGCGCAGGTCATGTTTGTGAACGGAATGGAAGCATGGGTTGCGTAGCAGAGAGATTGCTGTTTAAAGATGCAGAGAATCTTCAACATAAAACGCTTTGAGAGAATCCAATTTCAAGAGAATCGCTTGAAATATTGCGCATTCAAAGTGTCTGACTCCCTCACATCCATTATTCATGTAAATGATACTAATTAAATTGATAAGATCCTTAAGGGTGAAGAATGCAATCCAATAATTTCCTTTAGATACACATTGCTTTATAAAAAGATAATTTAAGAAGACATATTTAATATCAAAATAATAACATTTTATGTGAGATTGTGTAAGTTTAACGTAAGTATGCCGATTGCGATTAGAATTTCTAAGGGCACTGTCCTAAGTGAGTGTGCATTCTCGAAGGGTGTGAATGCATCAGTCACCACTACAAGGACACAATAAGAATACAAATCAGAAAGTTCCTTTTGCGCGTGCGCGTGCGCTTGCTCTCTCTTCCCCCAACAATTGCTTCGATATTTGCTACATTAGCTCTCTTCGATATATATATATATATATAGAGAGAGAGAGAGAGAGAGAGAGAGAGAGAGAGACCAACAGATGCATGTCCACGATGATACCAAAATATCTCGGTGGCTTTTCATGACGAATTAATATGTACTAAATCCATCACAAAAACATATATTCTCATGTGTCAGTTTATTTTGTTGCAAAATAAAATATTATATAAAGAAAATATATATTAAATAAATGAATTCATTTTTTTTATTTTTAGATAATATAAAAAAATATTTTTCATTTAGTGTATAAAAATAAATTTTTTTATTTAAAAATATTATTATACATACAACTTTCATTATTTTCTAATGTTTTCGTGATATGAATTAATAAATTTTTATAAATAAAAATAAAAAATTAAATATATTTTATATTAAAAATAACATTAAAAGAAGATTCAAATATTTCATTTTTTTTATCTTTGTTATTTTTTCATAAAATTAATTTATATTAAACTAATTTAAATCAAAATTATTAATCATATTTTCAAACTTTCTTAATTATTTAAATATTTTTTAATATAATTATTATATATGAACATTTATAAGAAGAAAGTGAACAAGAGAGATAGAAAAGAGAGAGTGAGAAAGAAAGAGAAGGAGAGAGAGGAAAATAAATGGGCATGGCAAGAAGAGAAAGAAAAAGATAAGAGAGAGAGGAAGGAAAAGAGGAAGTGAGAATGGACGTATTATAAGAGAGAGAGATAGATCAAGAGAGAGAGATGGTAGAGAGATGGAAGAAAAGTAAATTAAAAAAAAATAAGATTATATAATATAATGTTATTTAAAGAAAGTTATTTTCTTTAAAATATGTTATTATTTTTTATTAATTATAATTTATTTTTTTATTAGATTCGAATATAAGAAAGTTAAAAAAATAATTAAAAAAATATTTTTCTCTCAAACAAATGACTCTAAATAAAAAATATATAATATATAATATTATACATACAATTAAATTTGCTTAATATAATTAAGAATGTTCTTTTTATTGACATGTGCCTCCAAGATTCTCTCTATTGAAATGTACTTACCACATTAACATGCGATCACAACTTATAATAATGAAAACCTAATGCTTAATACTAAATCGGATACTATGATGCGTGAGCTGAGTGAATATATATATTATCCAGGCAATTTAGAACTAAAAAAAGAAGACCACATGGGATACTTGTAATGACGCCACGCTAAACAGAGAAGCAAAGGTGTATGGATTCCTTTATTTGCTTTAAAAGATCATCATGTTGCTATATATATTCGCAACTTTATATAAAAGTAATCCCCACGTCTCTCTCTGTTTTTTTTTTTTTTTATTATTAAATTGACACCGTATAATTTCTTGATCCAAATTAAAACAATGAATTTTATAAATTTTGCAAAGTAAGAAACAAAATTATTTATAAACAGAACATGGCTAACAGTTTGTCGCTTTGGCCGAGTGGTTAAGGCGTGTGCCTGCTAAGTACATGGGGTTTCCCCGCGAGAGTTCGAATCTCTTAGGCGACGTAATTATTTTACTCTTTTATTGGTGAAAGTAGCTGTGATTTCTAATCTATGTGCTCGTGCACGGTGCACCCAATTTTCACTTTCCCATGGATTCCCGAAATTCCAATTATGATGTCCTAGATGTTTGAGCCCATTATATCATACCTCAACCGATTCTGTTTCTATATTTCTAAGAACTAACTGCACTTACCATCCTCATCAAAATTCAAAATCGTACAACCTTAAGTCAATGAGATGGCATCTTCTTAAGAAAATTGGGACTGACTATCTGAAGCCTAACATAGTGGCTACAATGTTATATGCAGAAAACTCGTCAATGTGTATTTGGTGCAAGGTGCTACACAGTGGTTCCTTCAGAATCATTATTACTAAACTCAAGACGTAGAGATCTTTTTGGTGCGCAGTCGGATGACAAGCATCGACAACAAGCATGAGCAACTCTTTTTCTTTCCTTTTAATGTGTGTAATAAATTTAATATGCATTTATTTCATGAAGAAATTCCTCTCATGTAGACGTGATATTAACAAAAAACCAATTTAATTAATAAGTTGGATTACTAACAAATCAATTTAATTAACAAATTCCTCTTATGTAGAAATGGTATTAACACAGCTCTCTCCTTCCAATCCGAATGTCGGGGTTCTCTTTACTTCCAAGTGGTTTGCTAACAAGTTGGAAAAAAAAAAAAATTGAAGGGAATGGGAATAGTGCATAGTTTTGGAACATGGAAGGAGAAATACTAGCCACCATAGGATGAGGTGAATAAAATACATAGGCTTGTAATTCATACCCTCGAGTGGGACTGGGAGAATTGCACCAGTCCACTTGTAATTCATCATTCATATTGGTATGCTGCATGATGACACCGCAATAATATTTCGAATGGACTTAATGTTGAAACGCTGAGGATTGGGAACCCATTCTCACACTTGCAACGGAGAATCCAACGGGGGCAGACATTATGACCCATCATATTTCACAGAACCCATCAAATCTCACATAGCATCAAAACAGACTTCACATGGTAACTCTGTACGCACTGAATTTATACAATGATATATTTCAAATATAACTCTAGTTAATGTTTGCAAACGAGGATAGTTGTGAAAATTCTATTCTTCGATCAACCCTTGTACAGTGACTGGATGAAAGAAGGTCCAACTGTGCAGAGTGCACAGCAATATCAAAGTTCTAGTGACCATATTTCTGAAACTCCCACTCGCTGTTATCTGTAGCAGCAGATATAAACATAAAATGAGAAGAAGCACTTATTAATCCAGAAGGTCCCCAGCACAGAAAAAAAATAAATAAATAAAAGGATTCAAGGGATCAGGCAAAGATACCTAGAGGGCATACTTGTCGGGTCTTGAGCCATCGGCTAATGCAATGGAAGTGAAAAGCATGGTTACAAACCCCTGTTTAGGATAAACCCAGAGCAATAATTTAGGTGAGCCGCATTTACAAAGATGAACAGGCACTATAGAAACATACATAAATCTCCATGTCAACCAAATGAAAAAAAAAAGATTGGCAGTTACCAAATTGTAAATTATGTCTCTGCAAACACATATTTTAAGGGAAGAACTAGAATTATACTCTAATCTACTCCAGTTGTGCAACGAAACAAAATGCACAGCACCACTCTAGTGGAAAATGATATATGCAATAGTCTCGGAGAGGAAAGGAATAGGAATAGGAATAATACAAGCCAACCCTTAACATTCAATAACAAGCACAACAAAAACTATATCTTGCTGCTCCAGTACCTGGGAGGTGAAGCAGAGCAGAGAAAGGCCCTTGCCCCGGGGCGCTTTAGAAGCTAAGGTAAACAGGTTCCTAAAAGGGAACCTGTGAGTTACAGAATTAGAGTTTGGAAAACTATAATACTCTCCTATTATGCAATAGAAGCAGGAATAAAATTGCAGCGAAGAATTGAATACCATATTACAATTTCATTTTCACAGTTCAAACCACAGTTCCTAGGGTCAAAGGGAGTCCAATTATTTGCAATGCATTGCAACTTCACAAGTACTTGAAATGGAAAAAAAAGGTTCCAGTATTTGGTTAAAGGATGATGCATTAGAGGTAGTTATCTCAAACTTTATATTCAGACAAGAAAGGCCATGAACACACTCAGATAACCCTCACACCATAACAAGCATCAATAGTTATATAACACGAACTGAACAAATCAAATTCACGAAACAATCATATATGCTTTTAGGATATATGCCAATTCCAACATAAAATCCCAACCAGCAGATTGATTACTACATTAAGAGCATTTACTGATTGCCATTTTTAGTTACCACCAGGAAGAATTCTAAAGCAACACAAGAATTATACAATTATTCAATTCGTGATCACATGTTTTACAAGAGAACATACCCCAAGCTACAGTGCATTCCTCGCTAGTGGCGCTAGCCTGGTTCGCCTGGCATTCAATACCTACGCATCATATCAACAAATAATTCAAATAAAAAAAAGGAGAAAGACCAAGAAAATAATATAAATGAAGAAGCTTCCCAACCAACACGTCCAAAGTTCAACGGTAAATAATAGAGATGGATTGCAATACTTACAGAGATCCATGATGTGGTTACGGCAAATAGCACAATTATCAACAACAATATCTGCATCACCCGAAAAAAATCATTACCGTGAAACAAACAGAAAAAAAAAGATGATAATTGAAGAACATAAAAAAGTGGAGGACATGAGGGAAAAAATTGGGGCTAGGGTTTTGGGAGATCATACCCCAAGCCCAGAGAGCGACTGCATTCCACTTCTTGATCTCAAATCGCTTAGGCTTCTTGGTAGAAGGACCGGCACTGCTTGAGGGCTCGCCCGCCGGGACCATCGGAACGTCGGAATCCAAAGTTGCCATCCCTGAAAGGATATGAACACGATTATCTGGCCTTCTTTTTTGCCCTAGAGCGTACAAGATTTTGCTTAGGAATTCAGAAAAATACGCATGTTAACTTCATAGGTCGGGTAGGGATTGGAATGGGTCAAGTTGGCAACGTATTTTTGTTGGACCTCAATAACAGCCCATTGGGCTATTTACAGATGAAGAGCAGTTTTTGTCCAACTGTACTCAAGTGCCAAGATCCATTAAGCCGTTTGGGCCAAGTCTAGTTGAGTCCAGTTGAAGTTGAGATATTTTAACTTAATTCGAGCAAAATCTGGTCAAATTTTATTTTTGTTAGTCTTTTACCTTGATTTGGAATATAAAAAAAATTAGAATTCAATTTATTTAGATTTAAATTTATGAATAATTTTACTTATAAAATCAATTAAAAATAAATTAAATTTTCGTTTTTTATAATTTTAAACAAAGATTAGTTAAATCAAAAGTTAAATTTAAATTTACCTCTGTAGAATTATGCTAATCAAGCCAGCTGATCTTTAACTGAATGGAAGCAACTCATCTCATATAAAATGATGTCAACTTAAGTGATATATTTATAAGTAAATGATATTTATACATTATATGATAAATCACAGGGACTTTTTCTAAGTTTTTTTTTTCCAAAAAAGGAAAAACACTTTATTATCTATGGTGTAATTTAATTCATGAGAATGTATTTATTTATTTATTATATGATAAATAATAATAAAGTGCTTTCATGCGTACTTTATGACAAGTGACATTCAAAGCTTTTGGCTTGACTGTGTTAATTTGTATACAATATGCTAATCGCTTTCTAACTTGCATTATTTAAATATAATTGAAGATTTCACTTTGTGTATTATATCCAACAACACATTTTGATATGTAACTAGAGCTTTATAATTATATTCCAGTTTTCAATAATTGGTGATGCTGATATTGAATGCAATACTTTGGTATATAATATTGTTTTCCAGGTAATGTAAGTAATAATATCCTTTTCTCGTTAATTAAGTCAACACGTCTCTTCGAGTCTTTAATATATTTTATATAATAGGTCTCGTCATTTTCATTATTTTAATTTGGGATGTAACCCTATCAGGGTGAAATTCCGTTCTGGATTCTATATGTAAAAGTTGCTTTCAAAAGTTGTATATTATTTCTAGCTTCCTTCTCTTTGCATAATTTCCACAAATAATAGAAAAGCACGACGGCGACTCAGAAGTAAAAAACCATGAAACTCAGCTCTTTCGTGCACAACTGATTGGTCCGTACGACTTTATTGCATTAATTTAAGCATATTCAGATCTTTCTTAAATTCGAAACTCCCATATAATATAATTATTTTATTATTATTATTAAAGGAAAAGATAAAAAATGGCCAATACTTGAGAAAATATCCTGACTCTACTGGATCCAGGTCCATCCACCATCACCGCTGTTTCTTCCATTAGAAAATCTCTGCCGTTGATTCACGACGCCTTGCCTCCCTCCCAAGCTCATGCTTCTGCGCTTTCAAAGATGCATGGAACTTGATCCATTAAATCAGAGAAACTACCTTTAGCATAGTCTCATTTACTTGTATTTATATTATATATATATTTATTTATTTGCGAAGGCAGAGGCTAAAACATATAATAAAGGAAGAAGAACAAGACCATGCATAAGACAATGATCGCGAGAAGGAAACAACACAAGACGCCCGCCTGATTATAGCTGCTGCCGTTGTCTCCTCCTCCACGGCGGTCACCACCACGTCTGCCATGGCCACCACCACCACCTTTATTCCTTTGTTTCCTCTCACGGCGTTTAGCCAGCTTTATAGCTTTGTCTATACTTCTGTCCCTATTCATATTCCCACAGCTCCAATGGACGCGAAAAGGAAACTGAGAGACACAGAATTAATTCTGAAGGACTTAGAAAGCTGGTGAAATGATTATAACAGAAAAGGAAAAGAGCTATGGATTATATATAGCTGAAGGCTGATCAATGAACCCTTTTAGGGGACATGTTTCCTCAAATAAGCAAAAGACAGAGAGGGTTCGGGGTACTATCGCAGCAATTTCGAGGAAAAAGTAGAAACCTTGTACCCTGTTTGGCTTCATAAAAAACAACTGAAGGAATTTGCGCATTCTGTTTGGTTCACACGTATTTTGCTACGGTTTTTTTTGAACGCAGAGGTAGACCGGAGGCCCCAAGCAATGACAACTTCAAGGCACGGCTCATTTTGACCAGTACCTCATTTTAGGAATTTAAATTATATATGGCTTTTGGTTTTTTTTTTTTTTTACCCGTAGGATTAAATCAATTTCTTTTCTAGCCTGCTAAATCATCTTCAAATCCTCAATTTTATTGTGTTTATGTTATATTTTTCTTCTAAAAAAAGATGTATTAATTTGAGTATAAGTATTAAAATGATTTATAAATTTTAAAACAATTAAAAAAAAAGATAATTCATAAACTCCATAATGATCAAAATTTCTTAAAAAATAAGTCGTTAGAAAAGCGCTTTAAGGCTGAAAAGAAGTTTACACCATAATGAACCTTAAATTATACACAAAATACATGAGGTTGTGTTGAATCACGGGGCCCAGGACCCGGGTCCCTGCTGCCTTTAAATCTGTTTGAATAAAATGCAATTGTTATGAAATAAAATTATGAAAAATTATGATTTTAGATCCTAATCCTACAACAATTCTGCTATTATAAACTTCAATTTAAAATCATATATAAATTGCACGAGGATTTCTCTGTTTTGTAAAAAAAAAAAATTGAATGTTCTTCTGAGAGTTGTAGACTTTTTCAACAAATGCTTTTGCAGATTAACAGAAGCTGAAAGGGATTTTTTTTTTTTTTTTTTGTAGTTTCTTCTCCTCTTTCAGTTTGATGGCTTAAAAGAAGGTTTATACCCTCTTTTGGGTTAGATTAAGAGTAGACCTAGTCTAACCCAGAAAGCACATTCTTGATCAAAGTTAACAAATTATCAGGTTGAATCAGACTAATTCATAGCCCATTCTACATGTTGAACTCAGCCCAATCTGAGAAAGAATCAAATAAAATTGAGAACCCTTAATTTACGATGCAAAACTTGCTCCAACCCAGCAGCCATGAATGAATTTATTTTTTAATCTCTCTGTGAATATATCTCATACGCATGGATCACACAAATCCTTCAAGAATATGAAATCCCTTTGCTAAACTTATCAAGTAAAAAAGGCGCCTATTTTCTTTCCAAATTAATGTCAATATCGTTTGCCACGGTTGTAGTCACATTGTAATCAATAAAATAAATGTGAGAATACACAAATATTACCGAACAAAATCACGAAAAATTATAATTATACATTACAAAAAAAAAAAAAAAATGCATTGGATTGTGATGGTTTCCCTTTATCTTTGATAACAATTTCAACCGTCTCGAATACTTTTAATGACGGCTTAAGCAACCGTCGAAAAAAATGACCACCTTGCTATTTTTCATGACAGTTGGGTGTAATCATTGAAAAAGTTAACGCAATAACAGTATTTCAATTGAGCTAGAATTTAAGACCTTCAATGTTACTTTTGCAAATGTCAACTTTGTATTTTTATTAATAACATTATCATAATTTTGTATGCGATTTGAATCAATATCCTATC
>JANHAO010020388.1:0-12866 GCA_026873985.1 Saraca asoca | reverse complement strand
AATTTAAAAAATTAATTTTTTGCCAGCGTTTGCCACAAACGCTGGTAAAAAAACGCTGGTAAAAGCCAAAAATTTTGTAGTGATTATAACATATATTTGTTTTGTTGTATTGTAATCATGCATTGTAAAGGTGTAAAGTTATATGAATATTCATTTTGCAGTATTTTAAAGATATCTCTTGTAATGAAAATTGTAAAGTCGTAAGCCTCTTTTAAAAAAAATGAGCTAAGAGAAACAACGTCAGTTTTTTAATAAAAACTGACATCCTAAATGATTTACATGTCAGTTTTAAAATAATAATTGACATCTAAAAGAATTGTACGAATATTTGTTTGGTAATACTTTGGAGATATATATTATAATGAATGTCGTAAAGTTGTGTATCTTTTTTTTTTAGAAAAAAAATTTAAGATAAAGAACGTTGATTTTTTTTAATGATTTAGCCATCAATTTCAAAATAATAATCAATGTATGAAGCCTCCAGATGTTTTAAATCATTAATAATATTATAGATCTTTATTTTTAGAAAAGAAATATGTGTTAAGTGAAACTACATTTGTTTTTTTTTTTTTTGAACTAAATGACCAACATTTAAAGTCTAAAAAAATTGAATTTTATAAATATATATATATATATTATAGTGAGTTTTGAATAATCTATGATTATATATGAATGGTTTTATTTTTTATTTTTGAAGGTGCTAAGGATATTTATTAGATTGAGTGACAACCAATGAGTTATATATTACAAATTAATATATTTTAGATCTCCATTTTATTAAATCTCAAATTATTTTGTCTAATTTTATTTATAAACAAAATTTATTCTCTAACCATTAATTTTTTTCTATTCCCAATTAAATAATTCCATTTTACTAAGATTATAGGATATTTTAAGAATTTAATGCTATTAAATTAGACAAAATAGTTCAAGAATTTAAGCATTATTCAATGGACAAAAATTATTTAGAAAATAATTGACCTTTGAGCAATTTATTTGTGAAAATTATATTATATTATCTAAAAAAATAAAATAGATTAAAATAATTGAAAATAAATGAGACACAATAGCGAGAATATATGGGTGTACATAAAAATTAAGATATTGGTTCTAATTAAACAACTGACGTTGAACGTCTTCTATTTATATGGAGGTTTGCACACATCTAATTATCACTTTTGCTCTCTTTTAGGTTTGATATCGTAGCTCTCTCCCCCTCCTTTTCCAACAATTCAAAGGCATTCTCACTTTCACTCTCCTTCTCACTCTCACTCTCACTCTTTCATCGACCACAAAAGCCTAACTCACTATCACTCTTCCTTTCTTGGTGGTTTGAACTGATCTTTTTTATCTCGTTCTTTCTGTTTCTAGGTAACAACTTCTTTTTTTTTATTTTATTATAGTTAGAATACAAGAATGCCTTAATATATTTTTAGCATAAGACATAACTAACTTGTTTTATGAACGGGTGAAGAATATTAATGTCATTTTTGGCAAACCCTATACACTCATTGGTGATAAGACTTCATGAAAAAAGAGGTCTATATTCTTTGATCTTTCATATTGGCAAATCTTATTTGTGAGACACAATCTTGATGTGCTGTATGTGGAAAAAAATATCTATAACAGTCTCATTGGAATACTTTTGAACATACCAAGCAAGAATAGACATGGTTGAAATGGCAATATGAAAGGAACTAGTACCAGAGAAGAAGGGTCAAAGTACATATTTGCCTCTAGCTTGTCATACTATGTCTAAAAAGGAAAAAATAAATTTCTGTGAGTGTTTACATGGTGTTAAGGTGCCCCAGGGGTACTTGTTGAACATTAGAAGCCTTGTTTCAATGAAAGATTTCAAATTCATCAGTTTGAAGTCTAATGATTACCATGCTTTAATGCAACAATTATTACTAGTGGTTGTTTGATCAATATTGCTGAAACAAGTGAGACACACTGTTACTAGACTTTGTTTTTTCTTCAATACAATATATAACAAAGTAATTGACCTTGAGAAATTGGATGACTTGTAAAGGGAAGTTGTTGTTACATTGTGTTAAGTTAAGATGTATTTTCCACCTTCCTTTTTTGACATTATGGTGCATTTGGTTGTTCATTTGGTGAGAGAGAGCTAAAACTCTATGGACTAATTTATTTGAGGTAGATTTACCCATTTAAACAATATATGAAATCCTAAAAGGGTATGTGAGCAATCAACATTGTCTTAAAGGATGTATTATTGAAGATTACATAGCTGAAGAGGTTATTGAGTTTTGTAGTGAATACTTATAAAAAATAGAAGCTATCAAAATTCCCAAGTCTCGTCACGAAGGAAGAATTGCAAGTAAGGGTACACTAGGGACCAAAGTGGTGAGCATCACTTATGAAATATAGTTACAAGAACACCTTTATGTCTTGCATAATAGTGTAGAAGTGAAGTCTTACTTAAACGAGCATATAACCTTAACAAAAGAGTATAATCATAGAAAGTATGAACAGTGGGTACAAGCTGAACACAAACATTCCTTCATCACTTAGTTCCAAAATCTAGGTTTTTTTTTGTCAGCACAAACACTAAATGATGTTTCTGAAACTATAAGATAGTTAAGCCATAGGACTCACATGGAGGTTTTATCTTATCATGGATATGACATCAATAAGTTTTCTTTTTACAGAAAGGGATAGGATGATAGGAGCACTATGCAAAATAGTAGGGTTACTTTGGTGGCTCAGACAATACATATTTCTAGTTCCAAAGATAAAAATCTTGTATACATGAATGTCATATTATGGGGTCATTGAAGACATGTGGGAGCTTGACTACATCAAATTTAGAGTGTTTGTGTTTTGATGTAAATGGATAGAGAATAATAATGACATCTGAGTCAATGAGTTAGAGTTTATGTCGGTGGATCTTAAGAAGCAAAATAGGTTTTTTAAATCACAGGCTCGACTAATAAGAAGTGATCTATAGTTTTTCAAAGGAAAAGACAAATTGCTAGTGATAGGGATGAAGAAGAGATAAGTAATGATATCAAGAAGACTCCTCATTTCTCTTTAGGACTACCTCTAGTGAATGACAAAGGTAACTTGGAGGAGTTTTACATATGAGATGATCATGATGATAGGATATGGGTTGAAGATCCTCCTAGAGAGAAATTAGGAAATATTGAAGGTAATTGATTATGTTTATTGGCAACAATATAATTTTTGGTTTAGATGCTTATACTTAATACATTATGTGTTTAGTTGTTTATAGGCAATAAACTATATAATTTTTAGTTTAGATGCTCATACTTGATTATGTGTTATTAAAATTAAGATGACTTGATAATTAAATTATTTGATTTTATTAGGGCAGAAATTGCCTTAGGAAGGAATTTAGTCATTTGATCATAATATATAATCTGTATAGCCTCTTAAGTGGTTTACTCTTAGGTATGAATGCTACAACTAGTTACATATATAAATTTAATTTAGTTGCTTATATGAAATACATATATCATTTTACTAATTTCATAAAAATTGAAATTCTGGTTTTCAAGTAAATTGATTCTCATGAATTATATATATAAAAATTCAACTTGGACTTATACGGATAGACATGAAAACACTTGAAATTTCTTACCGGAAGCTCTTATCAATGTTAGAAATTGTATTACAGGAGTAATCATAACTAAAGGAGAAGTATAGTTGTGTGAATTTTGTCAAAAAAATAAGTAAATAATTATTATGTATAGACTTGTTGTTAATTTGACATGTTTTGATTATCATTTAGTTTTGTAATATTTTAATTTTTTTTTATCCAATAAAATGTTTGATGTTGTTAAGATTGGGATTATGTTAAGTGATTGTAGATTTTGGTTCAATGGTTGTTTATGCTAAAATATATATAGTAGCAGGTTTCTGTAAAAATGTGGCTAGCACCAGGTTTTTTTAAAAAATTAGCTAGAAGTAGGTTTTTTTTTTTTTAGAATTGATGTTGGTTATTATAAATATCTGAAGTCTTTATTGATCAAGAAAAGACGTTAGTTATTTTGTAAAACTGACATCTTTAGTGGTTGATAAAGGACATTGGTTTGTGAGAAAAACCAACATTTTTAGTGGAATAAATAATATTAGTTATTCATAAAAAATCGATGTGTACAATTTTTTTCAAATAAAAAGATATCGACTATATTTTAGAAATTGATGTCATTTCCTATTTTACATGTCATTTAAAAAATCAGTGTAGATTATTCTAACCTACCACATCACTCAATAGACTTTAGTCTCCAAAATGACATAGAATGTGTGAAATAACCAACGTGTAAGTATATTTTTGTAGTAATGAATGAATCTCTAAATGCTTTAGGTAGGTTTTTCTATAAGCTCTATTTTCTTTCTACTTAGGCTAATGAATTGGATTGGAAAAGGGCATAATTGGACCTTGATGTTTTTATGAGAATTGTAGCTCTACCTTTTACCAATCCAATGACCTAGACTTTGCTCAAAATAGAAGTTTTGAACCTAACTTATGAGACAAAACTTGAAACAGGCTTTGCAAAGTAGACCAACTTCTAATAGATTTTGTCTTTTAGCTTCGCAACCATGAAACTCTTTTAAAATAGCATTATTTCATCTTGAGCCCTTCATAAAAGTTGTAAAAGTGCATTTTAGCTATCCAATGGGCTTAGGTTTGCACTGTTGGAAGGTCTGGAGCTCCAAAAATAATAAAACTACCATAGTTGGTTCAAAATTAATGGGTCATCACTTTGTTTCAAATTATGGCTGATTTTGACCTACAAAAGGGTTGAAATGGGCTTGAGACTCTTCATAACAATTATAGATCTTTATTTTAACTTTTCAATGATGTAAGAATTAAACCAATTAGAGGTGTAGAATTCTTGATACGACCAAAATTCTAAAAAATATCAAATTATCGAATTAATCCAAATTAGTCCCAAATCTGATCAAAACATGAAATCAATCATTAGTACTCTAATTTGTACATAAACATGATAAAAGACTAAATGTAGAAGATGTATGAAATAAGTAAATGTTACACTCTTCAATTTATTGTTAATTTTTTATTATGAAGATTATACATTACGTGTGAAGTCCTATATATACATCAAATGTTTAGACACTCTGGATTATTTTTTATTTTTATTTTGACTTAGTATTAAAAGAAGAAATAATTATTCAATAGGCTAAAAACAAGTCTAGATATTTTCATCTGTGAAATGAGATCTTGCAATCAGATGGAAAATGCATAATCTCCTAAAGAAGCATGGTCACGTTATGCTCAAATTCAAATGGTTAAAAGGAATGGAAGGAATACTACAACTGTTGGTATTACCCCAAAAATCCTTTCTAAGTGAAGTTTGATATCATGTGTCATTCATTATCTCATACTTTTCTGTCGATTTAGTTTCATTGTCAGACAACAATGCTTCTATACCACATGAATACAATATGGATCCCAATATGATGAATCACACTCATACAAGTGTTGAAGGTCGTATAGACTTGCTTAACTTACCTTATACTAATTTGTTTTGTTATCAATTGATTCGATTATTTTATGATAAAAAAATAATTCCATTTTAACAAATCGCAGGCATCGTCAGCGGATGTGAAAGAAATAGTAGGATGAGGAATTCAAACACCCCAGAATTGGATGAGCCTAGATTAGAAGACAATCAATTCCCTCAATCATGAAATTCATGTGTAACTAACCTGGTTAGATCTTCTGGTCCAATCCAAAATATGTCAAAGCAGGGAACATGCACACGTACCAATTCAAGGTGACGTCCGTTGGGAGATATATCTTTTGCAATATTGAATCTTAATAACCAATTTGGTGCGATTGATGGTATTGAGCATGAATTTATTTTCGCCACTAAATTTGTAACTGTTTAAACACGTGCCTTGATAGTTCATTGTCACAATGAGAATCTTATATTTTGTTGGAATGTGATTTACATACGGGTTCTATAACATAATGTAACATGTCAAAAAGAGCTAAAGGAAAATAAGGTTTTATTCATTCTAGGAGCACAACAGAAGATTGTGAGAATCAAAGTTTATTGTCTCTTGAAGCCAGAATTAAAGAAGAGCCGTCGGTGGGCAGTTAATGATGCATCTATTTAGCTCATTATGTACAGTTAATTGCAGATTAAGTCACAAAAACCCTAATTCCTGATGATATTATGTAGGACAAAGATAATGGTAAGTAAAATATATTTTTATTATATTGAAGATACAAGAATCATAGCCTGTTGAAGACTTGAGAGAGTTCATTGTTCTTTATTAAGTAGATAGCACTTATCCTTAATAAATAAATATTAACATGTTTTATCTTCATTCAGATGAGGAAACTAGCCTGGCTCTTGACCAAATAATTAATTTTGAAATCAATGGTACATCCACTGGTTAGTTTTTTTTTTTAACTAATATATATTTTTTCCTCTATACTTGAGTAGTTTAACATAAGAATTCTTTAACACTACAAGTTATCTAGACAATAGTGATCGAGTGTATAGGTGTGAATTTTGCTGTGTACAAATGTGATGCGAAGAATGTTTAACTAAAACAAATAAAATTTTGAGACTTCAATTTTCACTTTGTTGTTCGCAAGGCAAAGTTGAAGTCCCTTTGATAAGGAACCTCTTGATTATCTCAAATATCTTTTGCTAGATGAAGAATTTACAAGCAGCAAAATTTTCCAATTCATTGTTCTCATTCACTTTGATGGGTGGTAAAGTTAACAAAGCTGTGAACAATTTGCTTGGTCCTTATGTTTACAGGATCTCTGGTCAAAATCCTCATAACGTTGGTATCGTGTTACTGAACGAAGGTGATCCTCCTTGATTCGCATAGTTATACATTTACGACATAGAGAATGAAATAGGCAGTGAACTGTCTACTGTTAAGTAATTCCGTAAAGTATTTGTATTATTTCTTTTGGAATTTATATCTCTTAACTTCAGTAACTGACTTCTAATGATGATTCCAATCGTTAGGGTGATGAGTTCAAATGGCAAGATTGATCCTTTATCATTCTTAATCTTAAAACATGCTTCATGAAGCTAATCCATCAGTTCAATTATTTTGAATGACGAGGTAGATTTGAAGAAAATAATTCATTAGATGTCAGATTGAAACTTATAAACACGAAAGCAAGAGATGGTCAAACTTACAATACTCCTACAACAAGTGAGGTGGTTGCTCTATAGATGGTTCTTCAAGCGACATAATTATTAAGAAGATATGGTATTGTGCAACGAATTAGTGAAGTTCATCCTCTGTATCTTCCTATCCAATATCCCCCAATATTCTTGTACGCTGAGGATGGCTATAGACTTGACATCTCACATCATCAATCTACACAAAATTTAACCAAGATTAGAACCAAATTGATCATGGAGGAATTTTTTGCTTTTAGACTGTAAGATCAATTAAATGAATTTTCTATACTCAAATTCAAGAAGACTTCTTCAACAATTTATGGTGGAAGCATACACTATGGTTGAAGCTGATAGGATTTGATATATAAAAAGAAACCAGAAGAATTTGTGGGTTGGCATGCATAGTGGCTTTAATGATCTCTGTTACGAGGGGAGTCAGGAGGAAGAAGGATAATATTACCGTCAAGTTTCACTGGAGGAGTTAGATAACTAATGCAAAATTACCATGACACAGTCACATTTGTAGATAGGCAGGCTATCTTGATGTATTCCTCACTTTTACATGCTATCTAAATTGGCTAGATATCATCAGAATTATTGACTTTCTTGGTTTGAAGCCCTCTGATTGTGCTGACTCAATTTGTAGAGTTTCAAGATTAAACTCTGGTATATGATGAATCACTTGCAAATAGGCAATTTCTTTGGCAAACTAAAAGCAAGTAAGTTTACTAAATCTTTTCCATTAAGTTATTAAATTAATATTAATAGTTGGTGTTATTCCTACTTTCAACATCTTTTTTTTCACATTTATACATCTCTATAATATTGAACAAAATCTAACTTGAGTTTAACCTTGCTTTTTTAGTATTGTACAACATTGAATTTCAAAGGAGAAGTCTCCCTCATGCCCATATAATAATGTTCCTCGCCACACAACACAAGATTCAACATGCGAAAGATGTTGATAAGATCATCTCTACAAAAATTCTAGACCCTAAAGAAGAGCCACTACTTTATGAATTGACGAAGAACTTTATAGTTCATGGGCCCTGTAATAACACAAATTGCAAATCTCCATGCATGGAAAATGGAAGATGCTCCAAACATTTCCCTAAGAAATTCATGGAATGTACTATAGTTGATGACGAAGGGTTCCATATATATAGGAGAACAAACAATGGAAGAATAATAGAGAAAAATCACATTCACCTAGACAATTGCTTCATAGTACCTTGTAATAAAATTTTTTTGCTTTGATACGAAGCTCATATTAATGTTGAAGCTTACAACTAGGGGACATTAATCAAATATTTATTTAAATAAGTCTACAAAGGATATAATAGGGCAACAACGTCATTATAACAGGCAAAAAAATTGGGTAAAAAACTAAACAAATTGATGAGATAAAAGCTTATTACAATTGTAGCTATGAATCGGCATGTGAAGCTTGTTGGCGAATATTTGAATATGATATTCATTATAGGCAACCACTGGTAGAAAGATTGAAGTTCCATCTCCTCAGAGAGAAATTTATAATTGTAAATGACTAGGACTCAATTGAAGAATAATGAGCAAGGATTCTATCCACCAAACTATGTTCACTACATGGATGGAAAAGAACAGAGAAGATCTAGAAGCCAGAGAATTGACTTAAATAAAATTTTCATTGAAGCATGTCTACAAAGAAGATATTTAGAAGTAGGTATTGAGAAAACATGGTTTTACTATAGGGAGAATTAATTTTGTCTCACCTTTAACTGGTGAGCTCTTCTATCTATGTATCTTGCTCAGCAAGATCAAGGGAGTGGCATGGTATGAAGACATTTGAACAATTGATGGGGTTGCTCACAGAATTTTTAAAGAAGCTTGCTATGCTCTTGGGTTACTTGATGATTTCGAATATGTTACTACCATCTAAGAAGCTTTATCATGGGGTATTAGTAGATCATTGCAGAAATTGTTCATTGTAATGCTATTATGCAATTTTTTGTCAAGACCTAACATCGTTTGGAAAGACACTTGGTCCATCCTTACTGAAGATTTATTACACAATTAGAGGAGATAATTGCAATGTGAAAGTAATGAAATTTTTTATTGTAACTCTCATGTATATTATAATTTGCATATCCATATTTGTCTAGTAGTCTTATAGCTTATCAACTGACAACAATGCTCCTATAAATTATTATTTCATTGAATCTTAATCCTCATGGATTATCACTTAAAATATCTGGGTCTCGTTGAGATTGAAAAAAATACTATGCAATAATGGAAGGAATTTAATTACAATAGAGAAGCACTAAAACTTGAAGCCTCCACACTTTCATCAATAATGATGGATGAACAAAAAATGTCTTCAACACTATCATCGATGTTATTCATAGTGCAAATGGAGGTATTTTCTTCTTATTTGGGAATGGCAAAACTGAGAAAACTTACATTTAGAGAGCTATAATGTCTTCTTTGAGATTAGAAGGAAAGATTGTCTTAATAGTGACATTCAATGGTATTACTTCTATTCTATTGCCTAGTGGTCATATTGTACACTCCATAATTGTTATATCCCTTGACATAAGCAAGGACTCTATGTGTAACATCAAACAAACAAGTCCTTAGGTAGAATTATTGAGATGGATGGACCTAATAATATAAGATGAAGCACCAATGGTTCATAAGTTTGGCTTTGAAGCACTTGACAAGACATTGAGAGAAAAACTGAAATTTGAAAACCAAAACAATCGTTCAATTCCATTTGGTGATAAGCTAATTGTAGTTGGAGGAGATTTCAAACAAATCTTGCCTATGATTCTTAGAGGTAGTCATCTAGATACCGCCAATGCAACATTGAATTCATCTTGTGGGATTATTGTCAATTATTAAAGTTGACTAAGAATATGTGACTTGAATCATATTCAACAAACTTGAAAAAATCTAGAAACATAAATAATTTTCTAAATGGATTCTAAACATCAGTGATAGGAAAGTTGGTGGTCCAAATGATGGTGAAGCTAACATTGAAAATTCTAGATGATCTACTTATCAATGATTACTCCGATTTGGTTGTAGCTATTGCCAAATCCACATATCCTTCACTAGCCTTTAATGAATACAACAAAGATGTATTATGTGATTTTGCTATGCTTGCCCCAAAGTCAAGTATTGTTGAAGAAGTGAAAAATTACATACTTTCACAAATTGATTCAAAAGTAAAAGAAGACCTAAGCTCAAATTCAATTTCCAAGACAAGCATGACTAAATCTTACCAAGTTGATTTGTTGACATTTGAGGTATTAAATTCTTTTTAGTGTCCCAAATTACCTAATCACCAACTTAAGCTAAAAGTTAGGATTCCCATCAAACTTACAAGGAATATAGACCAATCAATTAGTCTTTGTAATGGCATAAGACTAATTGTTACTCAATTAGTAGATCATGTTATTGAGGTTGAAATGTTGAGTGCTAGTAAAGTTGGGAACAAGATCTTTATACCAAGAATGGTTCTAAGCCTATCCCAATCAAAATGGTCTTTTAAGCTACAATGACGACAATTTCCAATCACAATATCTTATGATATGTCTGTAAAATAAATAAAAGTCAAGGACAATCAGCAAAGAGGGTTGGATTGAATTTGCCAAAGCTAGTATCTAACCATGGTCAATTAGATGTAGCAATTGGAAGAGTTGAACGTAGAGAAGGCTTGAAAATTCTCATCTATAAAGAAGGTGAAAGAAGAAAAATGTCACCATTGTGTTTGATTAAAGCATTAATAAGGGCATTAACATTTGAAGTAGGGGAGAATGTCACAAACTATCCTTGTGAACCAAATCAACAAGGCAAGCATTTTTTATTTTAGATGAAATTTGACATTAAAATCAAGCATGAAAAAGAGGTCCTATGGTGGGAATTTGAGAGTAAATGCACTTGTGTACTATTTTCTCTTATTTTTCCTATTTTAGGGTAATTTGTATTTTTTTAGCATAGATTATTTGTCCAGTGCCAGTAGAAAAGTACATAGTTATGATCCTTGCATTTTTATCTTCACGTCCATATAAGGTAGAGCATTTGAAACCTTCTAAGCTAGGAGAAAAGCCTTTATGTAAACTAAAAAAAATGTTTATTGTGCCATTAAAGCTTTGGCTTAGAATGCTTTTTAAGGGGTGTGCCAGTGACCTAAGTGGGCACTATGATACGGGCTAGGGATTAGAGTTGGGTTGCTTAGAGACTCCCCCTGCACACTCAAAACTATATAATGAGGCATTTATTAATAAAATAGATTTGTTCTTCTCCTTATTTTAAAACTCCCTTCTTAATGTACACCAAAGGCTACTTAGATGGTGCATTCTTTAAGACTCGATATGTGCGATTGCTTTAACTACATGCTCACGTTTGCCTACAAAAATGTTGCATATAGGATTACATTATGTGGACAATTGAAATCTATTTTTCTCTGCTATTTATCCGAATGTGACTTGAGTTCATTGGAAGGTTGTCATGTTGGCCAAAAGTTGGCATCATGTGCTATATGGTATGATTAAAAGAGCTACCAACCAATGACACAAGCTACATTTTAGTCTATGGTATAATGTCTATAGCTATATCCTAACTAAAAGAAAGGATATTGTACTTTAAAACTATTGATTGCTAACATACAACTTTTGCCATGCTATTTTTAAATTATTAAATCCTTTTCCTTAAATTATAGGGCCTTTTGAAATTAATAGCATGATTTTAACTTAGATATATTTACAATAATTTAGTTCACTATGTTTTGTTATGGGTGAAGAGATGATATGGACAAGAACAATCAAGAGAATGATTAATTGTTTTTTTTTTAAATTTTCTTTACCTTTGCTATATTATGATTTTCTTCTTATGACAATTTATTGGCAATGGTTAGTGAATTGCTATTAGTTTTATTAGTCGCATATTTAGATTTTTATTTTTCTACCATTCTCTTGGAAGAATTTAAAGTTGATTGTTAATTAATAAGAACTTGTTTCCCTCTATTAAATTTAGAAGTTCAAGTGTGCCACTTTCTAAAATGTGAAATAGGTTTTTGAATTAAAACTTTATTTAGTTTGAAGATAAAAGGAAGATCTGTAAGTTTTCTAATCTTACCTTTCATCAATTTATGTAACTCCTGAAATTATTTTTTTTTTCTTCTATCACTTTTCATCAATTTTTGAAACTCCTAACTTCTCATTGATTTTCCTCTTGAGTTTAAAAAAATCTCATTGCTTTCCTTGGTTGTTACTAGCTCTATCAACTTATACCACCAATTGCATACTTTCTTTTTCCTTTGTTATTATTTTATTTATGTATTTGTTTTATAATTGGCTTTTTTTTCATTAATTTTGAGTTACAATTAATACTATTAGGTCCTTATAAATCAGAGTTAAATTTTTAAAAACTTTGGATCTTACCCTTTTCTTGTTAAAGAATTTATATATAACTTTGAGTTATACATGGATTCAATGTTAATGTAGTAAACGAATTTAATGTAGTGAATTTGAACACAAATAATCAGAAATAGGAAATCTGGAATTTTATGTGCAGCAAAATGATAAAGATTAAAATACAAATCTTTAAAATGTGTCAGGTCCCTTTTAAGAAATATAAGGATTTAAAGAGTGGTAGGCAATTTAAAATGCGGAATTCAAATCAGATCTTGCCCTTATCTCATTGGAGACTTAGTAT